>WOGO01000228.1:0-27027 GCA_015342085.1 Leptinotarsa defecta
AATGAACTCCCGAAGTCGATGAGTTTTATTCGATTGGGCTGTCCTACAGGACCAACAAGCATTATATTATCCGGTTTCAAGTCGGTATGAATCAGGCTTAGTTGCTGAAAACAAAAGAAAATGATTATTGTAATCAATTCGGGAATATTCCAGTTCTACATGTTCCTGACATGTATGCAATCTTCAGGCAGGAGGGCTGACTTCTGTGTCCCAACAAAAAAACTGTGATGGAAATTTCTTTTGTGGAAAATCCTTGGGCCTCGAAATATACCGGAATTGAGTATACTCTGATGTCCCTGGGTACAAGGGCACACCCAAATATAACTCAGAAACTATGCAACCCAACAATCACATGTTAATTGCTTCACAAAATGGGAGACCCAGTATGACTTCAGGTGCTCTGTAGAACCCGGTTTGGATATATGCTATCCTGTTTTTCTCGTTTGTAAATAATGAACTCCCGAAGTCGATGAGTTTTATTCGATTGGGCTGTCCTACAGGACCAACAAGCATTATATTATCCGGTTTCAAGTCGGTATGAATCAGGCATAGTTGCTGAAAACAAAAGAAAATGATTATTGTAATCAATTCGGGAATATTCCATTTCTGAAACAGAGCAAATTCCAGCTCCCAACTTTAACATCTAGTGAATGCAGAGATAACTATGGGATTGTTTTTTTTCTATAGGAATAACTCATTTCACCCTATATGCAGTGAGGTAATTTTTCAAATGGCGTGTTAACTTATTACATAGCAATGCATGAAAAATGGTTTAACTTCAAACAAGTTTCGATTTATGAGGGTTCTCTTTCCGTAGAAGTTGTTGCACACATTATGAGATTTTATAACTACACGGATCACGAAAATGAACTAGAGTGAGTTTGAAAGTGTATCAATATCGAGTAAATACTAAAAATCATCGGTTCACGATAAAACACTAATTTATGGCTGGTTTTTAAAGTAAATTCCAATGAATTTGATCCTAGGGAAATCGCCAATGCTACATAGAAATAGAACCTGTGAAACAGAAAATTTAATTTCAAAAGTGAAAAAGTCCGTTGTTGGTGTATTCCAATGTTTCAGTAGTTTGAGAAATACATGAAAACTCAGATCAGCCCTAATTTGTCTCTGATATAACAAATGACAAATGGAAATTAAACTAAAAGACGGTTCTATCGATTTATTCAAATAAATTCTACAAGTTGAAATCACCAGCTTAAAAAAATTAGAAATTTTGTCAGTACCAATTAATTATTCATGATGAACAAATATGCTTTCCATGTGAAACCAAAATTCAATTTACAGTATTATTTTTCAGGAAGAAAGGTTTTGCATTTCTAAATGTTCATCCTGATGAAAAATGGGAAACTTCAAACTCCATCTATGAGTAAGACATTATTTTGAATCAGATCATAAAACAACGCGAGTAAAATTTAGCTTCATATCATCCACCACTACACTTACTAATTGTACCAAGACTAGTGCTCCACACAATTCCAATCTCGGAACTGTCGATGTCTTAAGAGGAGCTACTTTACCTTCAAGTTCAACCTTTATTCGATGGTGCTCAACACTTCTCACATAAATACAAGCGCCATTTGCTTGTATCGACGCATCTGCAAACCCATGAATCTCTACAGACAGGTTCTGTGATTAGAGTATTTCTTGGAATTTCCAAGTGATTTATACCTTCTAATTCAAATCGTAAATTTTTCCACTTCTTTGCTCACTCAATGGGAAGTTCATCATCCCATTATAAATGTTCTTCCCACACTCACTGCAGGAGAATCTTTGCCATAATTACACAAGGACCTAAAAGACCTAATGGGTCAAATATTCTTGATACCTAAGATAAAACTAATCACTTTGTGCATGTTGATGTACATCAGTTTGTCTGGACAAGGTGCCCAATACAGACCCAACATTTTGGTCTGATCATTTTCACCAAAGGGTTTACTACCCCCAGTTTGATCCACATCTACTGCCCGCAAAACCTCTGGATTATTACTAATCCACTTCCTTAATCGAAAACCACCAGATTCTAAAATTTGGGAGACTCGTTCACACATGGCTATTGCCTCGGAAGCTGTGACGCATAACAAGACACGTTAGTTAACTAGTGAACTAACGTGACTTGGAATCTCTCCACTTTTTATTTTTATTTTCTTTTTTCATTTCTTTATTTTAATTTATTCAATTGTTCTATTTTTACTTGAATTTTATTTCACTATTTTTCATTTCAGATTTATTTTGGTTAATATAATTGTTATTTTCAGCCATTCATTTTCAATTCTTCTTGAAACTACTAAAACTAGTGACATTCATCATGAAACATTGTCAATCACCTTCAAACAGTATTCACTCAATTGAAAGGAAAACGGTTTAACTTGATGGCATAGACTCTGGTCTTTTTATGAGACAAAAAAAATGTTTTTGTGATCTACGCTTATGAAAAACAGCGGTGGCCCTACATTATTTTTCAGGGAGTTCAAAATCTCCTGGTTGCCCTCCACGTAAATGTTCCGTTTCAAGTCAAGTTCAGAGTAACATTTTGTTTCGAATGTCCTTGAGTAAATTTGAATAAAGACTATCAAAGATTTAGTTTTTCAGTATAAATTTTATATTGAATGTCTAAAAGATTCCTAAATCACAAAATAACATGCCAAATCAATGCAAATGAAAAAATTATTCTACAATTTTCAAATTGATGACTGAATGAGTAAAATAAACAAATAGTGACAAACAAATTACATTAATTTTCCGAACAATATTATTGCATACAATTATTGAATGAATAATAAAAAATTTGTTTTAGTAGATGAACTATGCCGATTCTGTGACACGGGAAATTCAACTAACAGAAGCAATGAAGTACATCGTTTTCCGTGCGTTTCGATTGTTTTTCGTGCGTTTTCGACCGTTTTCGTGCGTTTTCGTTCGTGGCCGTCACATACTTGACCAACTGCGCCACGAAAAGCATTACGCGAAAGCGTTATACGAAAAAACGTTGCGCAGTTGGTCAAGTATGTGACAGTTACGCACGAAAAACAGTCGAAAACTCACTAAAAACGATCAAAAACGCACGGGAAACGATGTGCTTCATTGCTTCTGTTAGTTGAATTTCAGGTGTCACAGAATCGGCATAGTTCATCTACTTGCTTTTCATTGCACAATTTTCGGTACTTTTTTGATTGAAAAAAATCAAGAACCAAGGAAAATGCTGACTGTAAAGAACTCATATACTTTTGGCAGAATTTCTGGCAATGTTTACTGTAATAGGTTTCTCTGGTACTATATGTACCGGAGAAACTTAAAAAAGGGATTGATAAATGGATACTCAATAAGAAAATTACTGCATACTATTGATTTTCAATAAAATGAATACAAAAACATAAAACAAGTGTTCCTGTAGCCTTTTGAAATACTACTTTTTTCAAGGAATAATCCGTAATGTTCATGCATCTGAAAATGTCTTTCAAAATATACACATTGAATTTAAAAAATCAATGTAACAAGGTACATTCGTGAAAAGTATTCATCATATAAAATCAGTACTTGAACTATTGAAGAGTATTTATTGAAGCATTTTTTCAAATATTGAAAGAAAAAATGAAGTTTTGTATCGAATTTAATTGAATAATAAGATTATCTATAGAATTGGCATCGAGTGTTCTGAATAACTATTTTGATACTTTTCCGACTCCACCAAAAAGAGATCTTCTGTGATTTATGAAGAATTTTATTCACCTGCTACTACAAAAAGAAAAAGCTGAGCATTGAATTCCTAACTAGTTATATATCAATATAGGTTACATTACTGTGCTTTGTAATGAAAATGAAAAAAAAAAGAAATGAACAAACTTAAGAAAACCTCAAACTATTTCAACTGCTTTTCATATAAAGAGATGTTATACTTGTGGGCAATAAAGTTAGTGACATCCCTAGATATTTTTTTCTCGTGATTTGTACAAGTTCTCATCAATAAGAAAAAACAATTGAATATTTTTTAAAATACCTAGAAGTAAATTAGTATTTTCATAGCAGAAAAATATATTCACATATCCTTCAATACTTGCATTGTCATTGTCTCCAAGCCAGGAAATAATTTAATTATTGCCTCAGCATATACAATTTCAGTCGCATGAGAAGAAAGCACTCCTACTGCAACATCTTTCAACATGTGGTTAACAATTATATTCACCAGCTTTTTACGATTTTTATTGTCAAGAGATTTGTGAATCCTGTAAAATGACACCAGCTCCCTTCATCCAGGAGCGGCCACAATGTAGTCCTTCAATTCCTGAAATTGGTAGAGTTAAAACAATGAAAAAATGTTAGTAGAATCTTACCTGAACATTTTTTTTTCTGTCGTAGGCTTCGCTACTAGCTCTTTTGCGTAGTAACTCATTTATTACATCAACAACATCATCAAATGAGTCAATACTCTGTGAACTTGTAGCAACACTATTAGTTTCAGTATTACTCTGTGATTCTTGTGGTAATTCAAATTGTAAGGATACTTTAACATATTTTATATGTATTAAAAAATATAATAATATAAAAAATATTGATAATTTACATTTTTTAACTTCCAAGATAACTCTTCGTTCTGAAAATCCTAGAAAAGTTGGTAAGAAATTTGCATTTATTTTGGCTTCCGCTACATCTGTGAAATGAAATTCTTCATCGCCAATTTCAGGAAAAACAGTTTTTACTGAAATATAAAAAATCGTCAAAAGACAACGTATATTAGAATAGGTATATGGCTGAACAATTCGGGCAGTTACAGTTTGTACAGGTGTAATCTATTACGGTGATCTGAAGATGGATAGCTTTGTGGACATTAAATGACTCAAATCTCCACTTTTGAACAGCTCTCACAGAGCTTTTTCAATATCACCATAGATATGAATTACTTATGAGAAGTATTTTTTCAGTTAATTTTTTTCAACGAGTCTAACACTATTATGCTTTTTTCCAGTTGGTTTCAATATTCGTCCGAATGACAAAGTAGCAGGTATATCCGTGGTGACGTTGTAAAAATACATCATTATAGAATATAGGTACATTCCAGATATATCAAATAAATAAAAAGATCATTCTATTCATCTGATATTGAAGTTTTTTTAAATATCGCAGGGAATCAATTCTAAAGCCTTAGCCATGAGAGGATTAATTTCCTTATGGCTGCTTCAAATGATTTTTTGAGATATTCATAGAATCTCTTCCATTTATGTGAATTTTATTATTATCACAATATGAAAATCGAATTATTATGATACGCCGCTGGCCATTGAGTTCATTAATTTGCTTGCCGCCCGGAACATGCATTCCGGTCATTTCTGTAAGATTTAAAGAATAACAATAAATGAATTTGTAACCTATCTCTGACATACTTTCTGGTCTTACATTCACCCACTCAAGTTTCCCTTGGTACCTCAATCTCACATAAAATTGATGAAAGTGCTGTTTCTATATATTCTTTATTCCCATAAGGAGTCTACAATATAATTTCAATACAATTTTTAGGTATATCGGCATACAAGTATAATAGAAAAAAGGTACTTACGTCCATGTTATTACGGCTAATCTTATCAAACAACTTTCGCAATCCCTATCTTCTGCTATATCGAGTTGGATTTCAAATCCCTGACTCTTTCGTGCTTTCTGCCTGTGATATAGGCTCAGTTAGAACTCTGAGAGGTGCGTTGCACGGTCGAGACTAAGTTCTCGCCGCCGTGTTCTTTGTTGAACTCTGTTCAACTCGTAGCTTCCTGAGGTTACTAGCCAGTGACCTCACCTCGCGGAGGTGCGAGGCCTTTTGAAGCGGGAAGGGTCGTCGATATCATAATTTACCGCGGCCCTGACTAGGGGGTTTTCGTGAGTTTCGGCCAATTCGAAGACTCCTCTATTTCGAATCTGTATACTCTCCCGAATGGTTGGGAGATTCAGATCCCGTCTGATGTTTGCGTTCCGTACATACCACGGAGCGTTTGTTGCCATCCTTAGTATTTTATTCTGGACCCGTTCCAGAATTTCGACGTGAGTTTTCGCTGTGTGTCCCCAGACTCCTGAGGCATACATAATCATTGGTTTAAACACAGTCTTATAAAGTAAGACTTTGTTTTTAAGACTTAGCTTGCTCTTGCGGTTGAGTAGGGGATATAGCTGTGCCATCCCCGCGCTCACTTTAGTCTTCGCCGATTGTATATGCTTCTCCCAGGTAAGCTTGCGGTCTATCGTTAGACCTAGGTACTTAACCTGTGGGCTCCAGGCGATTCAAGAGAATGCCTGTATGGATGATAATAATAATGAAAACGAATTCAAACCAGGCTTGCCAATGAAAATTGATAAATGTACTACAAAGCTTGGGACATAATAAAGGTATTTTATTCGCAGTATGATAAAAATACTCACAATACTTTTCAAACATATGGAATTCATGAAAAAACAATTTATCCATCAATCTTTAACTTTGTTTTGAAGTTTATAGAAAGGTGATAGATTGCCTACTGCCATTGAACTTAGAAAATCAGAAATAGAGACTTGTGTGCAATTTCATTTCTGTCGTAAGTAGGATATACTGATAGTAACTGATGAGTATAACAGAGACAAGAATGCCCACATCGAACCACATTCCACTTTAATTTACTACATTTAAAGTAAACCTAAGCATATCACTCATCTGATCTAACAGCCAACTCATATCTCATCAAATGTCACATGTATCACTCATATGAATATCTTATGAGTTCATCGATTGATCCAATAAATACATCTATAAGTTCACTCGAAAGATTAGCGCTTTTCTATTGGTTGAAGCCATCCATTGAGAATTTTCTGTTGAATTCAAGAACCCGTTCTGATATGTAAGAGTAACTGAAAATAAAACGTCTAATGCCAGCACAGAACACACTATTTATTGTCTGTTCGCTCTGTCAAACTGGTCAGAAAAGCAGCATTCTATCAATTACTCAAATTACTTCAAAGTCCTCACAAAAACTTGTAAATCCTGGCAAAATCGTCATAAAATACCATTTTCATAATCCCGTACTGTTAGTTTAATTTAACGGTATTCAGATGACAATTGAAAAGTTAATGTTAACAGCCTCCATCCGATTAAGATTTTTAACGGCCGGCGGCTGTTTGTGGTATGTGGTTTGTTCTTTCCTTGGAATCAAAATGTAATCTTTCAGGGGGATTCGGTTGTTATAATCCTCGACTGCGCCTCGGATTATAATATTCAACCTCATCCGTTATTTGTAAAGTTAATAACTATATCGCACTTCAACCACCTTATTTGATATGACACATTCACGTAAAAATGTTTGTATTTGTTTCAGGCGTTTCATGACTAGTAACACTCACTAATATTTGAAATATAATAAAAAGACATGGAAATATTGAGATTGCAATTAAAAAAACTAAAATTTCACCGCGTTCAATGAAGTGATCGTTTTTCCAAAACTACATGCGTGATGAATTATTCTATATTCTTTCTTTCATTGGTTCAATCGCAGATGTTATTCTTGTAGAGTTTATCAAATAACTCATATGAAGATGAGCTCTGTTGTATTTATCCTTCATTTTCAACATTATTATCTTATTCAAGAAATTTTTTGTGAGATTTTCCCTCAAACAGTTTTACAAAAACGCATCACGTATTTCGCTATACAATAGCCTCTTCCGGCGTGTCTTTACACTATTTAATGAACTCTCGATTCTATATGAAATGACAAATTGAAATTTGGGTTACTATTCGCCATTACGAATATCTAACATTGGTTTTTATATATGATTGGTGAAGTTTTTTTTTCTGAAACAGAAATGCAATTAATAATTTTATTTTTCAAATGCAAACATTTTACAACTATTTGAGACTTACAAGTGTTGAGGAAGGCATTATTATGTCAACTCTTTTTTGAAAATAGTGTGTGATGACAAACAAAAGACCGAACACAGAGCTCGTATTGAACGAGCACATCTTAGACGTATTCTCTCTAGCTCTCTCTCTGTTTTGTTGGTCGTTGTTTGTCTTTTGTTACTCTGAGGTCGTTGTTTACGGGTAAGTGCATTTGGTCAGTTCTCCATTTTGTATGGTTATGTGACATAAAACGTTTTATTTTTTCAATTAATTCTGTATTCAGAAGATTTGAAGAATATTTTGTCCAGGGTTATGTAGAATTCAACTGGTCAACTTTAGATGTATTCCTACTGGTCAATTAGTCAAATGTACTTTTGACACTTGACAGTTAGTTGGGGATTTTTGTAAATGACACTAATTTAATGATGGTAATTATGAGAATAAAGGATGGCGAACAATTCACCGAAAGAAACATTCCCCAGTTCTTAATCGTGAGATATATCAAGTCGAACAAACAACAACCACAATAGATCCACCTCGCCAAAAACCAGATATCCCAGAATAGCGTTGATGGGCGTTCTAAAAAAATATGGTTTATTGTTTCGGGTTGTCCGCCATCACAGTTTGGAATATTGCTAGCCCATTTTGAAATAAATAAATGAAAAAAAACAAAATAAAACAAAAATGATGTTTACAACTATAATATCCTGTTCTCATTCTTATAATACTTGTTATATGTCGTCTGTCCATATTTGGTATTTTTATATACCACGGTTTGATTAGGTAGTAAGGGTGGACCCTAAAATACACTTTGCCTTCGTTTTAAATTTCCTGTTTCCATTATGTGTAAAATGGTATATTCGTTATTTGTTTCAGATGGTATATAAAGTTTATTTTATCTATTTTTATAACCAGTGGAATATTGAGACCTACCCTATATTTGTGGGTGATTTAGTATCCATGCCATTTTGAAAATTTTGTTGCTATTTATAATTGCTCTTAATTTATATTTCAACTTTATTGTAATATAATCAGTGTTTGTTGATATATCCGCATTTTCAATTATTTCTATCGTGCTTTTATTGCAATTATTCTCGTGTCGCATATATGTGTGTATTCAATCAATCGTTACCAAATAATTTGTATGTGTATTCCAATTCCCACCCTATCATTCTGTTTGATAGGATCTCTATAAATGAAATTATATTCGTCTTTGTACTCTTCGACAAATAATAAAAGTTTATTTTTCGTGTTCATATTATTTTTTGAGTTTTGTATCTTAGGTACCTATATATCAACTTCTATGTATGTTTCATAGTCACAAGCTGAAATTTGGTATTATTTCATTTGTTTACACCTCATTTTCAAAGAGTTTGCAGTTTTTGTATGCATCTTTCAGTCATGGTGTTTGTTGAGTTTTACAATCATTGTTTTGATTTTCATTCATTACATTCAATGCGTATTATTACATTTTTGTGCGCCAAACCATTTTCTCACATTACACCCGCTTTCGAAAGTATGTCGTTCCTAGGTGTGAATTTCATACATCCTAATAGTATAATTCTAAGCCTCTATATATAGGTTTATTTGGGTTGTTTTGTACATAGGTTAAACAATATAACTTCATATTCTCCTCCTCATTATGTAATGCTATTTCATTATCTGTTTGATCGTCTTCTTCCATTCCATTATTCATTTATGAATTTATTGATGGATTTTCTAAGTTTTTCCTATCAAATAGGTACACGAGAGTTGACTTGATAGTGTATACGCTTTGTACCTCCGCATCCGTACTATCCCTGCTATCGTCAGCGTTGTCAATATGCTATTTTTGGGGATGGGTAAGCCCTCCCATCCTTTCTTCCTTAACATGTTAACAGTTTTTTACTTGCTCAGGAAGTTATAAATATAAAAAATCACTTTAAAAAATCAAACCCGCTTTTTATACTTGAATTTTCAAGTTGATCAATCAACCCAATATTTACTATCAAAATGTTTATATTCAAAAGAGGAAAAGGTTAGAAAGAAAGAAAAAATCCAATAAGGTAGCACACCTATTCCTCAGTCCGATATATGCAGGATAGCACAAACCACTAGAGTAAGTGGTTTGTGGAGGATAGTACGGTGTCCGCACGTCGAGAGCTGTAACACGAATCAAGGTACGAGGTGTGTTCGTTTAACACAAATCTGAGCTGTCCTAACTAATAGCGTTTTCCATTTGTAAAACCATTGCACATTCACAGTATCTCTGTTGTTCTCTACTTCTCAATACATTATCGAAGTGTACAAATACACCGAAATTGCACTGGTTTCATCATTGGAAAACTTTAAAAATCCAGTGTCTGGGATTACTCGTTTTATTTTTATTGTCTTAATCCGGACCCGGACTATTAGACACGGACATAACTGTTCAAAATTTTTGATGGTAATTAGTTGTAATTTGCCATTGCAATTCATACAGAGGAAAGATAAGATTAGTTACTAATACAACAGCTGTGACAACGGTCATGATTACTGTGAAGTGAACCGTAGTTAGTGCAAGCGAGCTGAGAATTTACTAACGAATAAACTATTTTTTTCTATAAATTTCTGATCAACAAGTGGTTGCCCTTCCGTATTTGAAAATGAACGATTATAAGGACGATACTTTGATTAGAATTCAGAATGAAATTAAAGAAAATCTGAAAAGGGAGAAAGAGTTGAAGAGCGGTTATGCAAAGATAAATGGACATGATCATAATAGTTCTTTGGTAATTGAATCTAAGGGAAATTCGAATTCAAGCACACTGCGGCGTTTCATTCCAAACACCAATACAAAGGGCGTTATGCAAAAGTTTTTCAAAAGTCGAGGAAAAATCAATTCCTTGAAACAAACGGATTCAAAGGGACATTTCATAAATGATGCAGCTTTTTGTCCTGCAAAACTGATTGTGGAAAAGGGTAAACCTCTGAGAAATGGATATATTCCCACTAAAGAAAAAATTGTGAAAGAGTTACTTGATTTCCAGTCTCGTGAAACTGAACTGAGAAATGAAAGAATTAAATCTCAATCCGATTTAATGACAGCTCTGGAATTGGAAAGTTCTGATTTTAAGTGGGGTAATGGAGTTGGAGACATTCTGAAGGCTGGAAAATCTCTTTCTAGTCTTCACCTACTCGATGAAGAGGAAATGCAGGAAAATAATTTTTCTGCACCATCTAGTTTGAAGCCGTCACGTTCACTTGCAGCTTTGTGTGATCTCTCTGATGAAGAGGTAGAAATTCCAGGTAAAAAAGAGTTGAGGTTTATTAGATTAAAAGAGTAATAAATTCTATAGAATTTCAAGTAATATTTGTGAGAATATTTACGGCTTGTTCAGAAAATTTCAGTTTATCAAATTTTTTTATATAGGACTATTCCAATTCAAACTTCGTCTCAAGAACTTCTGATTGATTGTAAGAATATATTCAAAGAACTTTTATATTGGGCCACTTTCAGCTTCAAAATGTTCATATAATATCATGAAATTGAATTCTATCCTGAATCCTGAGAGTTATGATTGTTTGATGATATTCAAATAAATTGTGATTTTTCTGTCAGACCCCTGATGATTGTATGAAAGGAAACAATATGTTTCTTCATGTTGACTGTCAACACTTCATTATTTGAATAAATATAGCACTAAATATGTAGAATATGTTGATACCCTAATTCTTTAATTCCTGTGAGGTTTTTTCATATCTTACCTTATTTTGAAGTTCATAAAAAAATTTACCTTTTTTGTCTCAACCCCATTTCAATCTGTTAAATTATTACTATAACCTATGACCTCTTGTGGTTTTAAATCAGTAAAAATAATGTAGTATCTACTTATGCATATGTCACTTTATGGTAAACTTTCAAATTAGAAGACAAAAATCCGTTCACAGGATAAAGTCACTATCAGTTCATTTTTTCTGTTACGTTGATTCATATTTTTTTTAAGTTTTTAATAATCTAGTTTTTTTTGATAATTAACTCCTGCGAGAGGTTATACCTAGATTAAATTGAAATTTTCCCTTATACTGCATTTTCAATTCCAATTTTCATCAAAACTGCAGACCACAGCTAATAAACCCGGAAACATTGGACAATCTATAGATTATTTGTCAATTTGTTGAACTCCTGGATTGGAATATCAAACCATTTTAGGTATTTCATGCTTTATTACTCAAAAAATAGGGTGACTAAGAGTTTTTTGAGAATCAGCTCTGGTATAGTCTATATGAAGTTGATTTGAATGGCATAAAAACTAAATAGTTACATCGCATGGGCGGCGTCATATAATTTACGAGGTGTAATCGTTATTTTTATATGGGAGGTTTTATATGGTATTAACTAGTATAAATTTTTCAGACCCGGTACATTAGTCTTTTATTTAGCTGTTTGGATTGACTTCGTATAGACTATACATGAAGGAATATCTTGCTTCCATTCGAACGATTGTCGGAGCTTTAATTAGAAATATATAGCTTATTTCATTAAAAGTCTGAAATTTTCAGGAATATCATAAAGATTTTCATATTACGAGCATATGTCGATGAAAAAAATCAGTTCCATATTCAAAATTTTGAAGGCACCCTCTATAAAAATTCATATTCTAATATTTTATTGAAAGTTGACGCGAAAAAATATAAACAGATTTTCAATATTTCTGAGAATAAAAAAAATATAGGCAAAAATAAAATTTGAAATTATTTTTTTTTTTTTCAGTTCAAAAGCACTCAATACTTTGTCAGAATTTTACGTCTCTATCTCTCAGCATTTACAAGATCCTCATGTATAGACACGAATTTGAATAGCCCTATATATAAACAAAAAATAATTAAAATGTTGAGAAAACTTTGATCGGTTTCTTAGTAGTATCCCTTAGGTCGTGATTTTAGGATCACCAACCCACAATTCTGGTTACTTTTGGAAAATATCTTGAATAAATTATCTTATGTTATAGTGATCAGTGACTTTGACAACTCACGAATCATAGTAAAGTTATAATATGAATATACTGAATAACTATAAATTAAAATTTCAATTTTTTGCAGGTACACATTCACTTATAATGCAGTTTGAGAAAATGAGAACTAAAGAAAACTAAGCGAAACATCACCTAAAACAATGCAATAGACAATATAAATGTGATATATCTGTCCAAGTTCATAGAACATTTTAATTCTATCTATTTTGCCGTACTATTTTGAACACTTATTTATAAACAAGTATTTATTTATTTATTTATTTCATTATTTTGTGAAAGGTTTTTGTTGTGAATATTGATTTTTCCAAGTACTTATTGTTTCAATACAAATGCAACTATTGTGTTTGAGTAAAGGAAATTTATTAAGGCAATGTAAAAACATTAGACATTTAATCTTCACTTAGTCTTCTAGAAACTTTAAGTTGACTTTCAATAAGACTGACTCTTTTACATCAAGAAAATGTATATCTACAGTTCCAAATCTTGGGTAAAAATTTACAGTTACACTTCGGTTGTGTCAATTACAGTTTACCTTGTATGACTAAGCTTTGAGATTATTGTTTGATCCAATTTTTTAGTCTGTCTGATAGTAGTCTCGAGAAATTAATGATAGAAATGATGCAGTGCTGACGTAAATAGTCCCCCCTCTTAACTTTTGAACACAACAAGATATCAAGGTCTGACAAAATGTACATTTTTTATTTTCAAAAATTGGTTCCGCTGTTCCTGAGTAATCAGCAGTGTTATATTTGTTTTAAGGATTTACAAACAAAATATAAATATAATTTCAAGAAGAAATGTATTTCAAACTCACTTCAGTTCATTCCAGTAAATGTTTAAATTGATCACCATTCACTTCCTGCTAATAATGAAGTTTTTTAACAAATTCATTATGGAATGTTTCTGAGGTAATTTTGTTAGGAGCACCCCTTATTCTTACCATGAGTTCTGGAGTATATCCCTCAGAAGAGCTCACTAGTTCACCTGATATAACGCCTCTAGATGTTTTTGAGGGAGTATGTGACACTGAAGTGTACGATACACAACTAGAGTTCATTTCAGAACTCGTTGATAGATAAAGAGATACTTGAAACGATATTACCCCAGGAACATTTCATAATGCTGGAAAAAAATTGTAGACTTCATTAATGTCAGGGAGTGAATGATGAACATTAAGAATATGTATTAGAATGAACTAGTATCTAGCAATAAAAAAGTATCAAACGGGTTATCATCACATTTGAAAAAAGTTAATAGCGCCCTCTTGACGACTAGTGATGCAATACCATTATCTATTCAAAAAGTACTGAAAATCATACTTTCAAACTGAATCTTGTTATTTTGTTTCCTCCAAAAGTGAAGGGGTGAAGACTTTTCACCTCAGCACTGTATTAAAAAATTATAAAATACATTATTATGTTTGTGCCTTACATTGCCATCGGTGGTCAATTTTTATCATAATAAATTAAATCAAGCAAAAAATTGAGTTTATTTTGTGCTCACACATTGTTTTCCTAGAAATAATAAAATCAAGATAACCTGTGTAGAACCCAAAAATAGAATAGTTTTCTCAGAAAATATTTTAATAAATATAGAATTGACAAAACATCTCTAAATTTAGAAACCCGCGAATAACAAACTCTTTTTTTTTATATAGAATCTATCGAATTGAATCGTGATAAACAAGTAGAAAGCTAAACATTTTTTCTCAAAAACTTATCTCTTCTGAAAAATATTCCCTTTTCAATTTAAAAAAACTTTGGTTGGGATTAAATTAACTAACGGTATGAATGTTTTTATGAACTATCATCGTGACGAGCAGATTTGTCTCTTCGAGTGACAAAATCGTAATTTTGTGAAAATACTGCTGATGAAGAGATGAAGACAAATATTTTGTGGTTTTTTACCGTCCACATGAATGATATTCTGTTTCAATTTCATCATGGATATTTGGAGTACAAATTGAATGGGAAAAAGTGACTTTCGTGAAATTCAATGTTCATACCTTTTTTTCATCCAGTTTGTATTTGAAAGAAACTTCTGTGCATGATTTACGCATCTTTGTAAAGAGTCTTTATTGAAATTAATTGCTTTTGTCAGAAGTATATCATTTTTTTTTGTATAATAATGGATTAACAAAGCCATAAAACTTTTTTCTCTTGAATTCTTTTCATATACGTATTTCTTAGTTTGTCTTTTTTTATTCATGAAACTGGATTTATATTAAACAGGTAAGCTAACTGGTATTCATTCTCAACGAATTTTTATTGAACTAGCAGAATTAGAAAATCGAATGGCAATAAGAAAAATTCTTAGGGTATTTCAAAGAACATGAACTCGTTCTGAAATGCCTTATTATGATTATCACTGAACAAAATACATAAGTGATTACCAGTGGCGTAGCTACCTTAGGTGGCACCCGGTGCGGAAGTTGGTGGTGTCACCCTGTCAAAAGTTAAAAACAATAAATTTTATATGATATTGATAAACGGCATGGATCATTTAATATTTATATTTAAAGTATTGACAAAATTACAAAACGCAATAAAATCAAAGGCATAGAAAAAATATTTTTATCTTACAGTTAAAATCTTTCCTTTCTAGCTTTGAAAACTGCAAACTCAGAAATAACTTTATCAAAATTTATATTTTGCATTGCCTCGTGTTCAATGGTCAATATAGCAAGATTGCTAAGCCGCAATTGACGTTTAACAATTTACGCCAACCACTTCTCGAAACAAATGAGAAACGATACCACTGAGACGTCACGGACGACTATGGGTGGGAAATCCCACACGATAGCATCGTCCGCTTTTGAGGGAAACTCCAAATTATACATAGTGCTGAGCTAGTATGGAGAAATCCCCTTTGAAAACAGCTGTGCTAGTGATTTTTCAATGTTTGTATATTATTGTCAAAGTTGAGTCACCGGGCTGGTGTCATCCCATAAAAGGTGACACCCGGTGCGGCCCGCCTACGCCACTGGTGATTACTATTGTCCTATACATGTGCAAAGCGGCTTCCAGGGATTTAAAGCTCACGATATTTCAACGGTAGCCGCTCTATTTATCACCTGTAACTGTAGTAACTGGGTTTGGAATCTTTTAATTTTTATTTCTTGTTAATATTTTTTTAATTTTCATCTCGTGTTAATAGTTCACTTTTTTATTTTTTGGTTGTTGTTTGTATTTTATTTCATTGTGATTTCCGTTTTATTTGCTTAATATATTTGTTATTTTTCAGCTAACCCTTTTTAATTTTTTACAGATTCTTTCAGGGATTTTAAATCAATTTATATCATAGTACACAATGGAAGTCCGAACTAATGAAATGATAATTTTTTATACCTAAAACAATATATATGACTCAGTCAAAGTATTTTCCATCAAGGCAACTTGGACTAGAACTTAGAACTTCAACATTATTGCCTTCCTTGTTGTCTATCACTAACGTCACCAGTTTCCATGATTTTTGTATAAATATAATACATTTCTGCAAATAAAATTTTAAATAATGAAACTGAACTGACAGTCACTATTTCAAAATAATTTTGACATCAACAACTTCCGTACCTATATTAACTAGGTGTTGAAATTCAGGACCATATTGTGTACTTAGATATTTTCCACAGTGTGTTATTTGTTATATTCATTAGTATCACTTAATACGCTCAGATTCAACATTAAGAATGGTGAAATTGTGTTTACAGGTTAACCTATTTTGGAATTGAATAAAAACGCAAAAGGGTATTTTATTTTTCTTGACGTTGCTTATTGTTGTAATTGTTCAAGACCTTTCAAATAAGGTGTTTCTTCTATTAGATATTTTTCACATGAGGGTTGTTATGGAGAGGTGTGCTTCACGATTTTTTATAGTCTGTATATCAACTGACTCATTCGCGGTAGCTCAATTAAATTCAAATACTCTGCATGTTCCTATCATAAGTTTATCACGTCGAATGTGAATTGCCCATTAAAAGCCATGGAGTCCATGCCGATGAGTATCCAATGCAGAATGCAGTCGTTACCAAACCTATTTTAAGAGCCTGAAAATAAATTAGGAATACACGAATGTTCAATAGAGAGTTTGCTTTCTTTGTTTCCAAAAACATGTTTTGTCCTGCAGGCCACAATTATCCATTTTGTATTTTCTCAAAGCTCTCAATATGCTTTCAGTAATCAGAAGACCGTATGAAGGTACATTTTGTGCCTATAACCGAACAGACAAGGGTTTTAAGGCTATAAGTAGTTGATAGCTTTTTAATGATTTATAGCATCTAGCATCAGTTCTGATAGCAGAGTATCAAACATAAGTGATGATTTCAATATAACAACTGTGCAATATTAATGTGAAGGTTGACTAAATTGTCCTAAATGTGAACCATTCGTTACTTCATACTTACACAAGAATACAGTGAAGAAAACGAATCATTTTCGAATCACCTTCTTAAGCCATAACGAGTAAATTATCACTATCATCATAAGAATTTTATCTTTAGTTAAGATGTTCAGAAATACACTAATTTGATTGGATTAGTATTTCTGCATTAAATTGTCATCATATTTTTTGGAAATGCCAGATGGATAGGTTGAAAAACCATTTTATTGAGACAGTTCAAAACTTGAATGTCTAAAATAAATATATTTTGTGAAGTTGTAATCATAGATGTTACGTGGTTTTTATAAATATATGCAACCAAGACCAAGTACAAGATGCGGGTTTCTATGCATCTTCACCCAGTTTAACAAAGGAAACAAAATATTTTTTGATTTATAGAACGTCAATATTATCAAGTTTGAAAATTAATGAAATTTTCAAATATATTTGTGTCGAAATGAATATGTATGTATTCAATAGTTATTGAAATAAGAATAAGTATAACGGACCAATCAAGTAGTTGATCTTGAATAGTCTACAAAAAAGACCTTTCACAGGTCAATCGAGGTCACTACTATTGCTCCTTATTTCCTTGAATGGTACAACTTTCTATGGCTTTTTTTTTCCATGTACTGCACTGCTCATATATTCGCGTGGCTGACTGACTAATGTATTTAAGGTTTTTGCTGATATGCAAATATATGTATGTACCACTGAAGTACTCCGGCCTAGAGTTCAAATTCAATCATCACAGCTAAGATTTTCAAACACTCGTACGCGATTAAAAAGACACTCGTCTCCGGTTAGTTTTTGGGCACCCCATGCAAAAATTCAGTTAGGAAAGTCATGAAAAAACAATTAATTCAATAGATCAGAAACTAATAGCACCTAAAGGCCGACTTTCGACCAAAGACGGTCAGATGTCAATCTTGCTGAAGTGCCCATCAGTAGGACTGAGGACCGCTCCAGGGGAGCGGGGGTGGATGAAATGGTGTATTAAGTTTCTCTCAGAAAATTTATTTTGTGAGGCGAAGTTTTCACTCCAGGACACTCAACCCGGGAGGGGGCATGGGGGGTTAAGATTTTCAGTTAACCCTGAATTACAGAGAAGTATTTTTCGGTTTCTCGTTTTACACATTGTATTTTATCATCCAAAAGAGGTCTGATGTAGGTGGTCATACTGAACATTACAGTAAATTAAATTAGAATTGGTATTAACTTTTATTATTGATTTCAAATGAAATTACCGAAATCTCGTTTTATGACAGCGGTATTTTATACTTTAGTGTTACAGTGTTTTCCATTGTGTTGTGATGGTGTCCTCGTGTCACACTTACACTACACGTTATGTATATGATTGGTACATTGACAAAAACAATTGTTAACTTTATCTGAATATTCTGAAAACAATTCCTTATAACTTCAAAATAAAATCAGAATACACAATAAAAAAACTTGATAATTGAATTATCACCTGTTGCAGTTTTGACCTGAAAATAATTCAAGCTTGTATTCACAGTATCATACCTTGAACAAAGCTGAAGCGAACGACAATCAACATATCAGTCATCGCCTCCTTTGTCCATAGACGAGGTACTAACAAGCCGCATATTCGAATGGCCCAAATCCTCGTTTAACAACAATAATTTCACCTATAGTAAATAGTCATACTTGAAGACTAGCTACAAATCAAATCATCTAAAGAAAAAAAATTGTTCTGGCCAGCCTTCAGTTACCTACACAGTAGGTTCATGGACTGATACCTATCAAAAAACAACTACTTCCCTGACTAATACCAACTTGAAACCGGTCTGTCGTTTGACGTTCCAAAAGCATAGATAGGAATTTCTTCTGTGCAGAAATAGGAGCACTCATTCCCTCAATTAAGCGCATCTTCACAAACTTAAAATGACGACCGCTCCTACATATATTCTTTGCCTGCCCTAATAATTCTCACAATATACAATGCCTCTCTCAGCATCCCTCCTTCAACAATTCAGCCTCTTACCTTCCACGATATCTTTTTCAAATATATATATCACCATTTAACATACAAACCATATCCAAATTCCTGATTGCATCCAATATAAAGCTGTAGTGACCAAGATACTTGTGCGTATGCAGTGCTTCGTCAATCATGACCTGATCATAGCGCCCATACACGTAACCGTAGTGCATCACCTCACATTAGTGTTTACACTCTAGTGCAGTCGGTCATCGCTTGTTAATTGATTTTGAATTATAGTTGAACTTTGTTTTAGCGCAAACCCAGGTGGGGTTTGGGTCCGACTCAGAGATCCACTTCAGTGTGGGCTCCACCTGTAGTAGCAACATGATTCTGGAACTCCTGGTTGGATAGCCCTGGCAACTGAAGCCATTGAAGGAAAAAGAAGAAGAAGAACATAACAGTCCATGAAAATAATGGATCAATAATTTTGATACTGACATATTTCGTTATTAGTAATTTAGGAGGTGAAGTATTCGGAATCTGTTATTATATTTTGTAGTTTATTAAAAGTTGATTCCATGACTCCAATGAAAGAGGCATCGCCTCCAGTTTCAGCGATGGCAACTCCAACAAATAGCAGTGGAAATCTAGTGGACGAATTCGAGGAAGCTTTTCAGGTTGAGTTTTTTTTATTTTCGAAAGTTTAATCACATTTCAATGACCTCTCACTTTCAGCATTGTTTGAATGTTCTTACTAAAGAAGAAGCCATACTTAACGCAGATAAAGATGAAATTAAAGTGGAAGTAGAGCAAACAACATTGCGATTTATTGATTTAGCTAGGCAAATGGAAGCTTTCTTTCTGCAAAAAAGGTTTCTCCTTTCCGCTCTTAAGCCTGAGATGAATGTTAAAGAAGATATCAACGAACTTCGACTGGAGCTAGCTAGAAAAGAAGAATTACTCAAAAGGCATTATGACAAAATTGCCGTTTGGCAAAATCTATTAGCTGACATTCAGAGCTATTCAAAGAGTCCTGCCCAAGGTAATGCCACCCCAGGTGGTGGTTCTATTCCCCCCTCTCCTTTGCCTAGCATACCTGGAAATCAAACTCCCAATCAAATGATGCCCAGTATTCCTGCTGCCATGCAACAGCAACTTCAGCAGCAGCAGCAGTTACAACAACAGCAACAATTGCAGATGCAACAGCAAATTCAGCAGATGCAACAGCAAATGCAGGTAGATCGTCGGTAAAACCTTATGACCAATCACGATATTCAACTCGATTGATGAAAGATTAATTAAATTAATGTATTTGAAAAGAGAAAATCGGATTTGATTAGCCTTCCATTTATCTAGCCAGTTTTGATCAGATTGGAAGATGAATGAAAACATGTTTGTTTATTTTTTAACTTAAAGATGAACAAATTGTTTCAATCAACTATTCAAGGAGATCGAAGCTGTTAATATAAACATTATCATTGGCAATTTCACATCCGCAAAGTACGTTGAAAAAGTGGGATTATTAATTTTTTCCTGTCAGTTTTTTACAAGCAACCAGTAGATTTAAGCATAAATTTCTCTTTTGTTGACAGGCGGAATAACATTAAAAATAAATAACAGTAAAAAAATTCATGAGGAATTACCTAGGCATATTATATCTTACCTTACCTTAACAAGTCGAGAGCTATATTCAAGTTCTCTAGGTCATTGGAGGGGGTGAAATTGTTGTAAAAATGTTAGAAACATATTTTCATGAAAAGTCTATAAACATTTTGATCAGAAATAAAATCTTCATGGCTAATCTAGTGATGTGTTTTCCCTCAAACCAGCTGTCACGAACGACAACCCTCAGAAGTTGAAATTTGTGCGAGCTAATGATTAAAGAGGTCTTAACTTTTGATGTGCGGTTCTCAGTAGGGTTGGAAGATACACGATGGATATTGATCATCCATTTAGTAGGGATGGTTATTATGACTAGTTTAGGACATTGTCATGAAATCTGAGGACTATTCCCAACCTCAATTATTCTTTCATCTGAAAACACCAGATGGCTGTAGATCATAAGTCTACTTACTATCTTCCGATGGCTACTAGAGATAGAGAAACATGAATGGTTACACAATCTTGGGTTCAGCCAAAATATTATTCAGTAGTTTTGAGATTATTGGATTTATTTCCCTGTCTTTGCTTTCCACTGCACCAAAAATTATAACAGATACTCTCCCTAGTTGAAATCCTGAAAGCTGGGCCCTAGTGAACGAGAGCTTCAAATTCTGAGATATCAGTACAAATTTTTGATGAATGTTTTGTATTAGATGAAAGTTTCTTCATTAACGAAATTGGTCTTAGAGAATTGTGAAATATTTCCATTTTATGCATCTTATAAGTTTTCCATCCTAAATATTTTATCAAAGTGACTCGGACTGCCCCAGAATATTAAACAATACGTAAAATTTGAAATGTTAAAGATCAGTGTATGTTTAAGTTGTTTCTACTGAGCTTAGCGTGCAATAGATTCAAGAGATTTTTCCAACTCATGTGATTGAGGCAGACATCCAAAACTTTTGTCAAAGTGACCTGTTCAAAATCAGTACCATTAATTTTCACCAAAGAGCTGTAGTTATAATTGATATTTATTGGGAAAATGGAATTTACTTTATTTAAGTTGCTTGCTGAAGCAATCTAATGCAGACTACACTAGACTGCTGGCTGACACTGGAAGTCACAGCATTCTCAGAATGACCTCTGATAGTATGCCTCCAACTACGAACTGCCTTATACAGTACTTTTCCCGAGAAGAGAGGACTGGATACTCCGGGAGAAGGAAATATTAAGAGCAGATAGTTGTTGGTTCACAGAGATGGATCAAAAACACCTTCAGGCTCTGGTGCAGATGTTTTTAGTGGCAGACCCAGGACAGAGATATCATCCTGTCTAGGGACCTAGGCGACTGTATTTTAAGCGTATTTTGAGCGGAGAGATTGATAGAATCCATCTCGCACAAGTCAATAAAAATTTTCTCGGACATTCAAGCGGCGTTGGAAGCTCTTGGCTCCTACCGAGCAACGTCAAAAAAGGCTCTCCTGGATAGGAAGACTCAACAAACTGTCTCTGGTCTGGATTCCTGACTACACTGACCTGGAAAGCAATGAGGCTGCTGACTCCCTTGCAAAGGAGAGTCCTGCAAGTAGCTTCATTGGACCAGAACCTGTCATGGGAATTGCTTTAAGTTTTGTCAAACAAACATTGAACACCTGGATGGCAAGAAGATTTAAAGACTTCTGGCAAAATCTTCCAGGATTGGCTCACCCCAAGGCGTTCATTCACCCTTCGAAGCTTGAAACCAAACAATTGTAGGACTACAGTGGGGATGAACTACTACTGTCATCTGAATCATCATATGCAGGAACTCGGGCTTCGTAAAGAAGCTGGGTTTATTTGGTCGAATGTGAATAGGTGTGAGCCACAATAAACCCTTCCGGGTTGCGGTGGAGGGTCGAATAGACCCACTCACTTTTGACCTAACCTATATAAGTTGGCAGATAAGCGATTCATGAATTGATTGATAATAGTACGTTCTGTGCTCACTGTTGTTTCAAAATTGTTTTCAAATACCATCACAGTTTCAGCATCTGCATAATTTATCTTATGTATTTCCTTGCATAATAACTTAATATTGTGCACTTATGAATTACGTAATAAAAGCTACTATATGAATGAACCTGATAAAGGAAAAATTAATAACTTACAGTAAACTTTGTGAATGTGAACAACTCCACGAAAACACCCTTTTATTAATTTATTCACATTTTATTACAATCACTGAAGTACTGGATAATGAGTCTTGAAGATAGGAAAATTTACTAAAGGAATATTTTCAACTTATTCAGACGAGTAATTGTAAAATTTCAGCTTTTCATGCATAATATAAATTTTTTTTGAGAAGGGTTAAAATAATCTTGGAACATTTTTATCTTCTCTTTCTCCTGTCCTTTCACAGTGGGTGAAAAATCAAGAGCATTCTCTTCCATCTTCTTACCTAATACTGGGTGTGAATAACCAAAATCCGTCTTTCATAGAGCTTTACTTCAACTTATTTGATCCAGTTGAGTATCGGGATCCCGTAGTGCATGCTATGTTTGATAACATTTGATTTTTATGGAAAAAAAAATCAGTAAAATTTGTAAATATGTTGTCTCATAGGTATATATTTTTTTAGATTTAATGTGACTGCAAATGGATCTCTTTTGTTTTATTTGAGTTGATTGAAATACATGCCAAAAAGTAAGCATAAAAATTGTCTTATCTACCAACTCTAGTTCCTTTAAAACTTTTATTGTTTGACTTTGTTTCTAACTGATTATTATTCTTTCTAAAGCTTGATGTTCTAGTTTTTCTTAGTAACAAAAACATTGCGAAGATAATTTTGAAGCAGTTGATTATTGAAGATGTAAAGTGTGAACCATCATTAAAAAAGTATGAATTCCAAAATAAATTCAAATTCACTAACAATACTTCGGTTTTTGTAAAATATAAAGAATAAAATGACAATTAGGTTGTCAAGTAAACTTCAGTTAATGTTTATGAAGTGTATGTATGTTTAACTTATCGAGTGCCCACGTCAGTCAGGCATGACGAGATGATTTTTGATGCAGTGCACAAGTTGCCCATAGACAACTGCGTCAGGCATAATGTGCTGGTATTACCAAACTACCAATATTAAGTATTTTGAAGATTGTCTTGTGGAAAAAGTGTATATTGTGAATGTTGAGGTTATGGTGTTATAGTTATTTCCTTCTGTTACACTTTTCACATTGGACCAAAAAAGTTGGTATTGGATTTATCCGTTTGCCACAGAAGATATTAGTGATTGTAGTGATGGACGGTTTGTTCAATGTCCTTGATAGAAAAGAGGTCCTGTGAGATTATTCAGTCTACTTTGTCATGTTCGCAAGGATCACGTCAGGATGGGTAACCTGAAATTTCCTCCAAACGTTGATGTCCATAATGGGTCCCAGAGGGTGCAGATATCAAACATATTATTTGCTGTTTTTCAGTTCATTGGCCGTGCTGGTTTTTGAGTCTGGCATTTCGTCCGCAACGGTGGCAGACACTATCTGCGATACCCCTGCTGCGATATGCAAACTAAAAGTGTTCTGACGTGTTTGCATTTACAATAAACTGGTTGTTGGACATCCTCTTATTTTCTCCCCAGCTTGGTCTGATTCATCTTGAATTATTGGTAAAATATCTGTGTTCTCAAGTACCGGTATCCAAGTTTTATTGATATTTGAGCTAACTTCCCCACAGTTGAAATTATTTTTATGTTTATTTATTTTTATGGCCTCTCTATAGCCACGTATAATATCCTTCGATTGTCTCTGGACAACCAGACAATGACATTGCCTTTGACCCAATGCAGGTTCTAGACTAGATGAAACCTGAGTGTAGCACTCACAGCTTAGACAACCACTGTTGAACCCAGCAAAACTATGATTGTATCCTTCAACAGGATGAGGAATCTGTATAATTCAACTCCACTTTCCTTCAGTGGTAAGGTGATTCCATTAGCTACGGAAGTGAAATATCTATGAATTATTCTTGATAAAAACTCGCTTGTAACGGCCACTTTGAAAAAGTTTTACACAAAAGGTGACTGACTGTCCCTATGGATTTGTTTGGTAGTCGAAAGCTTTACAGCAAATGCCTCTATTATACAAAACAGGCTTGCTTGCCTGTCTCTGGTGGTATCTGTACTTCATCGTCAGCCTCCTTTAACATCACACAGTATTGTGAATAATGCCATTTGCACAAAACAGGCCTATACATAGCTTAGCAGATTACCGAAAGACACATTATGGTAATTATCTTCGACTTAATCAACTACGACCTGCTTTATACAGTCCTAATCCCAAGCAGTGAGGACTGGATTTTCCAGGAAAAATAAATACTGACAGAGTTATCAACCTGACTGAACGAATATTTTTCTGGAGAAATCTACACCATCGATTTACGTGTGAAGATTTTGGCATCTTTTCAATGTTTGGGGGGATTTCCTTGAAGCTATCGGATCTGAAAGATCATCCACCAAACCAACTAATCTGCTTCGTTAACTAATTCAACTTATTTGGCGTGAGCCACGAAAAACTCTCACAAGTTGCCAATGAGGGGTTGACACTCACTTTGAACTTAATCTAAATTAAGGGATGGTGGGTAATGTCTGGGAAATATCTAGAGTAAAGGAAAGTAGTAATATCTACAAAAAAATGTTAAATTTCTTCACATGTGGATTATATAGTGGTACCATAAACTACTTCCAGTGAAAACTAACAAAAAGACAAAAATGGATTGACGGTCAATGTCAAAACATTGCAACAGACTGCTGTTGAGACTCTCGTTCATCATTGATTAGTATGGTTAAAATTTACTATCCATCCCATAAATGATATGTATATAAGAGGTCGCCATCGTCATTTTTAGTAAATATTCTAGATTGTCCAAGACTTGATAAAGAAAAACAAGTTTTACACAACAATTGAAGTTAATATGACTTTATGTAAGGTGTATTTGAAAGGAAAAAAGCTTCTTCATTATACCTTTCGAAGCACAAAATAAGAAGCATCAATAATCCGAATTTCATTATCATTTGGATGGTTTCGATTTGAAGTTTTAAAATAATTTCGAAGTTCTTTATTAATGATGGCTTACTATTGAGTTTCCAATGGTAATGCTGGACTCTCCATACTTTTGTATATCATGTATATCATACATATTAGGTTATACTTCCAATTGAGATGAAAGTCAGTTCATTAACAAAATAATATTCATTTTAAACAATAATTTTAGTTTGACTTACTATTTGGCAATGTCATTTTGAAAAGATACCTTAGTGCTACTCTTATGTCACTAGTGTATATTTTTGTATACTAACTCTCAGGGTTTTTTAGAAAGTGGCAATATAATTTATTTTTTTGAAGATCGATCAATTAAATGTGATATGTATGAAGTAGCTTAAAAAATTGTACTAAATGTATACAATGTCTACTTGCTCAAATGTGCCTTTGATAGAATTTTTGTTCCACTAAAATACTTGTGAATTTAATTATCCTTGGAAAAATGTTGCATATTTATTGTCATTTAATTTCTCTCTATAATGTATAAGGTGTGCAAAGTATAATAAAATTTTCAAAATTTTATTGGAGTTTTATTCAACATTCCATTGTTGCTGCTATATGTCTAAAAATCGGAGGGTTGGTATTCATAAATATATAGTTGGATAGGTATTTTATGATTTTATATTGGTGGAATGGAACTGCTTTGATTTTTTATGTTATTCAAAGTTGATGAGTAAATGTCTCCAAGTGAAATTACAGAACTGAAAACTTGAAATATACATCAGCAATATATTCCCGGAAATAGACCATTTACTAAATTTTTATTGGCTGGTACAAATTTACAGTTTCGAATAAATAATAAGATTATTCAACCCTCCAATTTCAGTGTTGCAAATAAATATCTAGGCTAAGGAAAGATCCTAGATAAATATTTTATTATAGCAAATTGGTGTTAACGATTAGAAGGTTAGCTTTAGTTACCTTTATTAGATTGGATTTCAATTGAAATTTAATTTACTGTGTATGTTAGAAAATATTCCCACCGGTTCTTTGAAATATAAAGTTGTAAATCGAACTCTTCTTGAGCCCCGGTTGTGTCATGTAAAACCCAATACCTATCGTCACACAAAAACATGGCAGATCCATATACAGAATGTGCAACTAACAGGGTGTGAAATCATTAATCCAACAAATTACAAAAAAGGTGTAATTCCTATTCGTTGGGTTAAA
>WOGO01000229.1:0-11718 GCA_015342085.1 Leptinotarsa defecta
ATCCCATATCGCTCGCTCGCGCTATACATTCAAAGAGAAACAAAAGAACAATTAATTCAAATTCAAAGTTGTAAAGAGGAGTCGATTCCAAATAATCCTGACACTACGGAGAGTACGGTCAGTACGGAGTCAACATTTCTTGATGTTCCATCTATATCAAGCTATAACGTAAGAACAAAATTCGAATTTTCATTAGGTTTGATTTAACATTTACGGAAGTAGATTTTAATTCGGATTTGGATAGTGATAGTACTCAAGAACAAAACCATTCTGATAAGATGTCTGCTGGGAATGAAGGTGGGAAAAACATTGTGTTTTTACATGGATCATTTTATATTTGATACTTCAGTGTTGTCGTCCATTTTTATTCAAAAATACTATTTTGATCCCTGAAATAGTGCGTCAACTAATTCCAAAAGGACCTTGCCAACCTGGATTATCAGATGACCTCCAAGACTTTATAATTACAGAAAATGTTACGTTTCTTGGTACAAACTTAAAAAAATCGACTTTTGGACAGCGCAGCGTACGTGAATGGTTAGTTTACTCTCCAAGAGGTAATAACATGTTTTATTTTGTATGCTGGCTTTTTGATAGTGCGCATTGTTTATTATTAAAATATTTCTTTTATTAGAGTTTTGTGATATTATTTCTTGATATGAAATACAGTATTACTTCAAATACCTGTGCCTTTTTACTGAATCTTGGCGCCTAGTTATGGTGTGATACCCCCTCCCCCCGCCCTTAAGTTTTAGAATCGCCACTGATTGTGTGGCAGTCCTTTCGATTAATCTGAATAGATACTTCTTTCAGAATATGTGAATGACCTGAAGGAGAGACTGGAAATTGTACACGAATTTGCCCCCAACGTCGAAAAGGTTTGTGCCCCAAGTTGCAGAGACCATGGCAAGGACGTTACTTGGTAACCAAAAAGACAGACGATCTGGTGTACAGAATCCAATTGTCACCCAGAAGCAAACCTAAAATTGTCCACAATCCCCAAAAACAACAATTTTTGATGGATGAATTTAAACCTGACCGCTTCATATAATTATGAATATTTCTCTGTTTAGAAAAAAAAATGTTGTGTTTTTTCTGGCACCATTCTCAATTATATGATAGTTATTTAAGTTAAAATTGATATTTATTACGGATTTCATTCTGAAGGAGAATACCGAAAACCGAATGATTTACTGAAAAATTGAAATGAATAAGTGCATTATATTTCTTCTGAAAACAAAAATGCACAAAGTCATGCCTCGTATCTTTCAAATTCTGAGAGATATGCGGCTGTCTATAAATTGACAATCATGTCACTCCCAAAATGATTCCACGTCACTAATTTAAAATTTTTGTTAAACCATTTTCATGATTTCACTTTTCAAAACAATAACAAGGTTAATATCATCGCCTCGAAGCAATAATAAACGAAAAATACAATTACTTTACAAATCCCTCTTCAAATTCCATCCATCCCCACTGTATAAACCCGCATTAGCATTGCTGTGCTGCCCTGTGAGTGTCGCATCAAAAAATCTTCCTGTTACCCAAGTAAGTGAATGGGACGTGGAAGAGAACATTGGACATCTGATGACGCTGGCAAGAATTGCTTTGGAACGAGGAGAAGTGGAGAAGGCAGAGGCTATTTTAGAAATGGGGATAAAAATATGTGAGGAGTACCAGTCCTATATGATCATGCCATACATGTACGATATATTAGCATCAATCGCTTTTGCAACGGGCAATTTGAGAAGAGCGGAAATTTTGTTGGTGAATGTAAGTAAACGCTCCCAAACTGCATCTTTTTACGATTTTTACAAGTATTGGTACATAAATATTTTTTTTAGTAAATTCAATGAAATTAAGTACCAGAATAGTTTCAGAAAGATGTTTTTTTTTTCACTTTTTATAAATATTCTGAATTTCATTATTACCATAACGATGGCTATTTCCAAATTGTATCTGTCTTCAAGTATACCAAATTACAATTTTATTTGGTATAACAGACATTTTGCCTTTTTCTTTTGGTTGACCAGATTTCTTCCGTAAAAATATATGGGTTTCTAAACTTTTAGTCCAACTACTACTAACTTAACAGATTGTGTAAGATTTGTAACAGACATTTTCTCCAAATCTCCACAATAAATACTTATTGATGAAAGCATGATTCCCATATTGGTGGCAGTGGTTAGCTGGATTATTATAGCTTCCTTTCGACTCACCACACCTTGTATTCCTGTATGTATTTTTCAAATTTTCTTTTTGGAACGTCTCAGTTTTCATTTTTACCACATCAGTAATCTCCTTATAAGTAGGGCATAATCATATGGCGTAAACGTAACATTAGTTGAAAATTCATTTTTCTAAACTATTTTTCAGGTAATTATATTCATTCCACAAATAAACCGTCTGGCGTATGTTGAATTATTCTGAGGTAACAACCAAGGCAATAACCAATAAACGGTTCGATAGTACAATTTACGAAATTACCGCAGATTCATTCCGAAATGTGCGACTTGTGATTTGTAAACATATACTTATTTCTACCAGGAAGTGAATGATGAACATTTTGAACTTTAATTGGGATAAACTGGAAAGAGTTTTCAATAATTTAGAAATTATGATATTTATCGTGCGATCTCAAAAACTCAAGTGAATATAAACCTGATAAATACCTAGCATCGTCTCGTCTGATTGAAAAAAAAAACTTGGAAAGTGAATTGAAAGACATATTAAACAATGTATCACGAGACATAGCACCATTGTCTTTTTCACCATGAAGTACTGAAAATAACATCTTTTTATATAAATTTTGCCCGACCTTGATATCTAGTCCTTTGATATCCAATACTGCTTGAAAGTTAAGAGAGACGTGATCTTTTTACGTTCGCACTGTATAACCATAGTATACTTATCTACAGTAATCCCACTTCGGGTGATTTTTCGTTTGAATTTTCTACACGCAGACCCAGGAGTTGCAGTCTCAGGTCTGCGCAAACGACGAGTTCAAGATAGACACGCAATCCTTCCATAGTTGTCGAATTGTATGGGTTTCAACCTACTGTGGTATATTATTTTACAAATCGTGAAAAAATGTTGAAGGTGGTCTCTTATTCCATCAAATTCTGATTGAAGGAATATTACTGGATGAGGCGTCGGTCCTCAGAAATATTCCACGTATATTTTATTCGAAAGTGATCATTTTGTCAAATCTGCAATAGCATGTCGGATTACGATAATTGTAATATTGGCAACAGTACAAAATGCAATCATAACGTTTTCGTTTCCGTTATATCACAGTATACTTATATATACATATGTGTGAAGGTACAACTCTGCAAGAGCTCTCTAAGAGGAATACCGAGTCCCTGTGTGTATACAACCGTGATAGCATGGTCTGCACTGATGAGGAACACTTCAAAACGGTCCGCAGTTGGTTCCTTGTTCGAATCAAGCGAAGTCCCACTATTTGTCCTAGAGAACTCTTGCGAAGTTGTTTCTCCAAAGTGAGAATCTTTGCAGTTATGTTTGAAGAGACTTGGATTCCGAAACGTTAACAGTCGTAAGGTATTTTTGATAGTCAAATTTACATTATATAAAAAGTTGCTGACTCATAGGACATGTTTCATTTAGAATAACTGTTTTTAATCAACGCAGCAACTTTTCGTGGTTGATTAAATATCTACACTTGTATAGATTCCAATATTAATTGAACATTTTTCAATATATGTCGAGTTATCAGCTAAAGAAGTAGTTGTTTTCTGTTAGAAAACATTTATAAAGGTATATAATCAAAATGCATTAGGCTTGTCAGTGATGTTATTGTCAATTTTTACTTGGGTAAAAGCTGAAAACAGCATAATTCATAACTTCCGACTCCGAAAACTCTCACATATATTTATAGTTAGTACTATGTGTATGTGTAGTGTATGATTGAATACTACACAATTACTTTTTTACTTCTTCAGGTCCTAAATAGTACTACATAATTAAAAAAGAATAGTCTCTACAGATTCTCAAATCTTGAGTGATGAATTCGATTAGGAATGTTTTCAATAATTGGCCCTTAATATAATCGAATTGGCAAACTTGACCGCCATCTTGAATTCTCAAATTAAATGAATATGCTAGTTTTGGCCCCAAAAATCACTACAAAGAATTTTCGAATGGATTCGTACCATGGTTCATGAATAACAAAACTCGTTCTTCATCTTGTCTTTTTTCTTGTTGAAATGAAAATATATTTTGTACATCTGAATATGATTCCATGAATTTTTAAAATCTACTTGAAACAAGTTCATCATAGTCCAAATGATCTGGGCTACTTGAATATTACACAAATGCAAAATTATGATTTGTACAATTTTCTCAGGTGCCCAACATGGTTTTCATCAACTGTATTTTTTTTGAGCAGTTTATATGAATAGTTGTTATGTTGAGCAGTGTTTAGACGCTTTGGTTGACATTTTAGTAGGGAGAAATGTCATTAGTGTCAAATAAGTCAGCATTGTAAAAACTGAAACTCCTGGACACCAACATCAATGGGACTGACGCTAAGTGGGACTACTGTATATAAGTATACTTTCACCATCGATGTTGGTGTGCCCCGGGAATCTATATTGTCTCCAACCCTCTTTCTATTGCATGTCAATGACTTATTGGAAGAAACCAAGAATCCAATATATTGCAGTTGTCATTCTATTTAGATTCCAGGGTATTGGCTGCAGATACACATCTTCACGGTGAGCAGGAAGTTGCATATCCTAACGAGGATCTAGAAGTAATTTCGAAATGGTGTGAACGCAACCAGGTTCAATCCAATACCACAAAAACCCAGGCAACAAGTTTCTCCAAAAAGATAAATGTCTCCGAACCGGATATAATAATGTCAGGTCAGACAATTCATCTTTCTACTCCGATATGTTTGTTGGGGGGTTGAAATATGTCTTGGCACAATCATGTGGCTGAAATTGCAAAAGACGCTTCTCAAAACCTTGGCACACTGTTCCGAACCAGAAAACTGTACACATCTCAGCAAGTTTTAATGCTATTTAAAGCTCAGATCAAACCTTCTTTGGAGTATTGTTTTCATGCATGGAGTCCGCATTTAAGCATACCCTGAAGCTGCTGGATTCTCTCCAGAGAAGTGTCATCCGTCTGATTGCTTGATAGAGCAGGAGAGTGATGAAATCATGAAAAAAATTGAATGAGATATATTGGTGGTAGGTGAATGTCAATATAGGAAACACTCACTGTAGTACAATGACAAAAAATGTTGAAGAAAACATGCTTTCTCACAAAATAAAGTAATGTTCGACTGAAAGTTAATCGTGTCAGGCGTAGACAGGTGACTATTTATCCAAAAAGAACGTTCAAATCGTTTATATAGTTGTATGATATTGCGTTGCCGCATATACAGTCGTCTTATACTGATTATAGTTTCAAAGAAAATATTTATTTCACCAACTCCACGTTTCTCGATACGAGAGAACAACTTATCAAAAACATTTTCTGCAACCGTTCAAACATTTTCATTTGAAGGGCGGCGACCTTGTGCATGGAGTAAACTTCCAGGGATAACTTTTCCAATTGATAATAAACTACAGCGAATTGAATCCAAGGCAATTCAAATGGCTACTATAAATATTTTCTTTCGCAAGAGACTAGTCATTCGTTTCCGAATCCGGACCTGGAAATTGGCATTAGAACGTGATAGCTAATGGTTAAACTATCAAACCTCGTCTTTACGGCGACGAAGTTAATTTTTCCGAATCCGTCGAAAGTCGAACACAACGCGTTCTTGTATTCCATTCTAATGATGTATTTATCGCATTATTTTCAACCACGATGGCGTCTCGGTTACTTGAATGGATATATCTTGATGACCGAGGATCATGAAACAGTGTGAAACGAAAAGCCAAGTGTAACGAGTGAATGAATTTTAATTTGTTATTTCTTTGGTCCATTAAATTGATATATGGAGTATAACCGACAAATATTGAAAGATTATATTACTGTTACAATAAAATATGTGAACATTTCCAAAACACACTGTGAAAATGAGAAATAAACATTTCAGAAGTGATTTTAGAAAAGAATATATTCCTCCTTTTCAAAATATGTATACATTATTTCATGTGAAAAACTCCCAATTATATATAGAGCGCTTCGTTTAAATTTAAATAAAACAAATGTTTGAAATTTGAGCTAACAATATTTCACTAATCACAAACTAATTTATTTACCACACTTAGCAACTATTTGAATTCCTTGTTTAACCGCTCGATTTACTTTCTGAACTCAACTGCCCTCTTGGGTCGAGAAGCCGGGCTTATATATAGTGTAACGCTTCTTTCCAGAACCGTTACACTATATAAGCCGTTACACTATATAAGTCGTTTCGGTACCCAACTACAGTTTTACCGGCGGTTGACGACTGCATTCCTTTTGCCATGTCATGTCTTTGTTCGCTGTCCGTCATATCGGTCAGGGGCAGCTTAAGATTCGTTACAGTATTTTTAACCAAAGGAAATGAATGTGTGAAAGTTAAGCTGACTTCAGATACCTTTTTTCGTGTGTAAATAATTACTGAAATGTCGAACTATAGGTTGTTAACAAAATATCAAGACGATATCAAAACTGATTCAGATTTGAGTGTAGACAAAATGTTTGAACTAGAAACACTTTTCAAAAGAAGTTTCAAATAGAATAGAATTTTTTTACTTCCAATTTGGAAAAGCGCGAAGAGCTACAATATTTCATCTAATCTTATAACTTAAGATAATTTTTCGATAGCAACAATTTCTTGTCGACGTCGTTGCTAATGCTCCATTCTGCAGAAGTTCAACTGATTTCCTACACTTTCAAAAAACGAACCTATATACAGGTAAACATTCTTTAGTAACAATCATCCAATCCTAGAGTGCTAACATTATTTTCTAGATGTGTTTTTGTTAATTAGCTGGAGTGCCCTTACAACAACCCTCAAAAGTCTGAACTAGTGCGAGCTATGTATTAACATGGTATTACCTTTTAGCGTGCGATCATTAGCACAGCAAAAATAATAAAATATAAGTTTTAAAACTGAAGCAACTGAAAGTTTCCGAAAAGAAGTATTCACACAAACTTCTAACGGATGATTATTCGAAGTTTTTGAAATTAAAAAGTAATTTTTGGAAGCAGTGTGATATTCATATCTGCGATACGTAGTGAACAACACCGAAGTAAATTGACTTTTGAAGCATCATTTATTTCCTCTGGAATACCAAATATAGAAACACAAAAAAGTTTCATCAGAAGATGAAACATCCAGTGAATTATTCACACATTTGAAATATGTATAATGTATATTGAAATTGATTTGATTTGTGAAGAACTTCCGCAAAGTTTAGCTTGCAAAGGTGCAGGATTATAGTTGCTGAAAAAATCATAGGGAACAAAGTGAAATTTGATATTCTGCTTCAAACATATTTGATAGTCCAAATAAACGAGGAGTTCCTACTCCAGTTATAAGTAATGTTAAAAATTTAATTGTTCTGGATGAACAGATGAAAACAGATGAGTTGAAAAAAATACTGATATGTAACTAGATATATGGTTCAATACAATACAATACATGGTACGAAAGTTAACTTTTACACCATCCACGTGCAAATGTAGACTTCAGACTGAGTAGTCAGAGAAATAATTTTGTTAACATTTTATGTTTTAAATTTGAAAAAAATAAATTGCTTGACTCAGTAATCGACCGTGACGTACAGTAAAATCTGAATACTTGAAAACACGCTGCCTACTCGAGAGGAATTCGAAACGCTTTACAACACCCCGACGCTGGGTAAACAGTTATGAATATCCATTATATTTAGTATGGAGCCCTTTTCAGTTTGGGCCGCACAAAAGGCGTCAAATTTCATGTAAATCTTACATTCATACGCTAATTAGTTGATGTGTTTTTGACGGCCGATGACCGCTTGATTAGTTTATACTTTGTAACGCTGAATACATTCAAAGTTACACGTGAGCTAGTAGACAACGGACGAACTCTGAAGTTGATTTTTTCATTTCGAAACAATAGGTCTCTATCCACGCGTGTCTACTGATGATAATGATATGATGATAATGACAGAACAGGTTATCAAACAATTTTTGCCAATTGTCTTTCGAAACCTTTCTCGAGTAATGCATATCTTGCAATAAAAACTGATTTCGGACACTCAAATAATATTCTTGTATAAAATATACTTTATATAATAGCAATTATTTCTATGTCTATGTCTATCACCAGTTAATGAGCAAGTAATCGTTGATATAATCTGAAGAATTGGATTTCGAGGGGAGTCGATTGATACAATACATGCATCAAATAGCTAGGACGTTAACAGTTCCAATTAACACAGTAGTATTGGGCGAGTTTCCTGAGAAATTGAGCCTTGAAATGTTCCAAGACAGATGCTTTTCTTTTTGTAGATAATAGAACAAATACAGGCAACAGGCAAATAAGGGTGAATTTTCAAAATTCCCTCTCGTGTTAATGAATATATAGGTCTGCTCATTTTTTGCATAGGTATCTTCTATCTCTAACCAAACTTATAAGTTAATGGAACACCCAGTATACAAATTCATCAACCGATTCTAGATTTGTTAAACTGTGTAGGGATTTTTTATTTTTGAATTTTCTTTGCATCAATGACAAGTAATTCCAAAAAAAACAAACTATTTTGTAGACAAATCACCACTTAATAATAATGATAACAAAAATAATAATAATAAAATATCGATATTTTCTTTTTGAACTCCGCAGACTCTATCCAGATCACTCTGATGGCTGTTCTGATTATTGGAGTCCTTGGTGGAATGATGCCCTCTCTACTCTCGAATCTTAAAATCATAACGGCTTGTCGCACTAACGCAGAAATCTTAGCCACACAGATGCAGAAGGCTGTCATTCTTTGCTCACTGCGCTTGCTCAGGGCACATGATTCTCGGATCCACTGATCACTTACCCCACGGTGTGGGGAGTGGTCATTGGTTGATGATTCTGGCGTGCCCTCCTGAATGTATCGGGGCTTCGGGGGATAGGGCCTGCCACCTAAATGTGGCAGTGAAAAATTATATAACAATAATAATAATATCGTCATTATTATCTTCTAATTGGTTTTAAACAAATTGATCAGGTACAATTTTAGTGTTATGTGAAGATATTGCATGATGCCAAGTCATCATTCAATTGCTCTTCCAGTTAACCTCAAAAATGTCGCCTAGTACGCAAATGAATAAACAAAAATGGAAAAATGAAAAATTATTTTAAAATACTATAACTATTTGTTGATTTGTAATGGGTAGGTAGCTTTTGGGTTGTTAATAGTTTGAAGATAATAAGAATTATTTGGAGTTGTTATTGAACCGGTTGATGTCATCTTGTTTCATTGGGGTATGGAATGTTATTATAAATTGTACAGATCTGGTAGCTGGAACTTCTAAAGGTTGGCGAAGTAAGTCGGCCTTTATACATCACATTGATATCATGCACATCAGATCTAAAAGTAATTTTCTGGTGTAAGTAAGACGGACTATTAATTATCTTGTGAAACAAAGTTGCAACATTTCACATTTAACAGACCAGCATCATTTAATTTTATGTAATATTCTTTCTCTTACAGAAAATAAAGGATATGAATTGAACCTGCACTGTCATAGTTACAAAAAATTTTCTCAAAATGTTGATTTCATACACCTTTTGCGTGCTGAAATGTTACAACCTGAACGGCCAGCGATTTTACAATCTCTATACCATTACAGTCACGATGGTGACTGAACTCGAGTCGTTTTTGTTTGCAAAATATTAGATACAAAACCTAATCTATCACGAATTTAAAATTAAATAAAGAATAAATGTCTACATTGTTTCAGTCATTTAAGTACATAGATGCTGCATTTAAAATAAAGACACCCATAATTTCGCAATTTGAAGGGGTAATCGAATTCTTGATTAGTCGTAAACGTTGATGAGATTTATTATTTTTTTGTAAACTTCTTAAATTTTGATAAACGTTGGTTAACAAAATTCAAATACAAATACATATTTCCAAAAATAATAAACTAAATAAGTATAAAACTAAAAAATGATCCTCTTTTAATGTTATTGGACATTGTTAATTTAATGTTCTTTTGCACTAGATTAATTTATTTCTATATGCTAAGGCTAATGTTGTGAGGTTTTTGTTTTTTTTCTTTTCTTCAAGTTTGGTTGGCCTTCCAAACGCAATTTGTGATGGAGTCTGAACTTTTTCCAATGCAGTCACAAATTTTTTTTCACTGTGATATTGGAAGGGCATTGATCTTTCTTTAGTACCTCCAAAAGCCGTATGAATTCGGCTTGTATTCTATCAATAGTTGTGTTATAGTCTTGATTGAGTGTTTCGGCAATTGGTAAATCAAAGGAGCTGTTAACAGTTTCAGATTGATGTGACTAAACAGTAATTCTATTTTCTGTGCCACACGTTTCAGTGTTTTCCTCAGAATCAAAATTTTTGTTGGAGATTATGTCATCATAGAAAGCGGGTAAATATGTTTCACCTAAGGCAATTTTAGCAAAATCTTGCCGATCACTTTTAGTCAAAAACAAGGAGTTTTTTGAAGAAAGTCCGTACTTTTGTTCGATCGCACATAAATGCTTGCAATATTGTTCTCCTTGACTAAAATAACAATTACAATACTCAGTTTCGATATTTACATCAAATTAGTTACTGTTGTGTTTAACACGTGTTATTCCTTCAATATCTCTTATATTTTGAACAAACCTATTATAAGCTAGAGTTAAATTTCGTCCTCTTGTATTAACAAATTTCAGAAGTCAATTTTTGTGATGATTTTTGAAAATTCCGGTGATGAAATCAATAAGAGCACAAATGTTAAGTGCTTCACATCGTTGCAATATAATGTCCTTGAAAATTCTGATAAAAGCTTCACAGTAATTATTAGTATTGTTACCCCTGTGTAAAACGTCACTGAGAAAAGGTAGGCACCATTCTTCTCGACGACTCCAAATATGTTCTAAATGTACCTTGGCATTATTATACTTGTTTAATGTTTGGTCGTTCAATAATTGAACGTAGTTTTAACAAACAAAACGTGACGTTATTAGAGTTTTTCGGTCATCTTTCTGAATCTTGTTATTATAGTCCCATAGCCAGCGCCAAAATGCTTGCGTTACATGAAAAATACAAAGTAGCAAACGAGATTTTGGAAATACTACTTTGAGTGCATTTCTCTTTCAATTTATCACAAGTGGCTTCTAAGTATTGCTTTGCCATTTTTGGAGCATATGAATAATCATTTTCTGATGTATTTTTATAAAGTATAACAGCTATTGGCATTGCTCCAATTATTGTCGCTGCAAAAATAAAAGTGACAAGGGTGCTGTTTTGGTCACAAGAACCACTAGTGTCAATGACCTGCTTTAAAAGCTACTTTCATAACGGCGGTTATTAGAACAACAAGAAATGGATTTTAGTTAAGACTCAAAAGTATATCCTGTTTTCGCAAGTCTTTAATTTTAATCTTGATTCCTTCAATAACACTTTGGTCATCCCTTCCCTTATATTTTTCAGACCTCCATTGTTGATAAAAGTAGGTCACTTGTCTTTCTGTTGGGTTAACTTGCGCATTTGCTAGAAGCACATTAATGTCACCATCACAATTTTCAGATAAAAACATTTC
>WOGO01000229.1:11728-27016 GCA_015342085.1 Leptinotarsa defecta
AAACACAAAAGTATATCCTGTTTTCGCAAGTCTTCAATTTTAATCTTTATTCTTTCAATAATACTTTGGTCATCCCTTCCCCCATATGTTTTAGACCTCCATTGTTAATAAAATTAGGTCTTTCTGTTGGGTCAACTTACGCATTTGCTACAAGCACATTAATGTCACCATCACAATTTTCAGATAAAAACATTTCATGATAAGTCTTGGCAGCAGAAGCTGTCATTCCAGATTCAAAATGACGGCGAAAAGTTTCTTTTGTATCTTCATTGCATCGTAATAAGCTAAATGCTTCGGCAACCTTTGAGTAAAAGTTTATTCTTTTTGGCTAGATGACACACATATAATTTTCGAAATTTATAATGAACACAGTTATTAAACACTTTGTTTACAATCCAGTTAGTGTTTGTGCTACGAAAAAAGTCTTTTATAAAGGTTTCACATTTTTCCTCCCAATTTTTCCCTTTTGTTAACTTACACTGAAATTTAGTCACAAAATGATTTTCATTTTTTTCCTCAAATTCAAAATAATGAATTTCACTACGGATGATACTATTTATTAGTATTTTAGCCATTTTAAGGTACTGAAGAACGATACACCAATAAAACTAGATAAAATATAAATAACCTCAACTTAAACCACGTGACAATATGCAATAAATACCTGATATGATTACAAATGAACTATTTAGATTTAAGCGATTTTTAAATAATGATGACATACTGAAATGGTTTAGACTTTGTGCCGCTAATAGCTAACAAAATAAACTTTACAACTTCTATCCCAGTATGGTAAATTTCTGCACCGTAGAAGATTAGAATATGTACCTATTTATTTGCAAACAAATACTACTCAAGTTCAGTCACCATCGTGACTGTATTGATATAGAGATTGTAAAATCGCGGATGCGCCGCCCCTGTGTGCGAAGTGTGCGGCGCACACAGGCGCCAAGATAATAGAGGCGCCGCCATCGAAATTATTTTTGTTACCCTTACAAAACAGCATATTCTTTGTAGCGGAGTATCGATAAGTATATTAAGATGATGCCGCCGAAGTTACGACCGTGCCTCTGCCTGATACACCATTGTCACCGCCAAGACGATTATCGTCACCAATACCAACTTTTTCCAAAAATGACCCTGGACTCTGGAATTAGTGATTGGCAACATCTAGCTTTGTATTGCAGCAGACATGAGAAAAGTTCTGCTTATTTCAATAATTATAAAAAATGGACCTGCCTTGGATAATGCCTTGAATGAAATATCAAATGGTATATCATACAATCAGAAGGCAAAATGTGAGGCTAAATGTCTAGCAGAAAAAATATGCAACTTTTCATTCATTTGTTCACTAAATATATGGCATATGATATTGACAAAAGTAAATTTTGTGAGCAAAATTCTGCAGTCCATCGATATGAAAATGCAAGTTGCTTCAGATGTTTTAACGGAATTAAAGAAGTTTTTGATAAAAATTAGAACCGATGCAAATTTTGAGGAAACTGTAAATGATGTCATGAAAATTGACGAAAAATTAAATGTCGAGGCTGAATTTAAAACTTCCAGATCCAGGACCCCTCAGACGCCGTAAGACTCCAAAGAGTTTTGATTATGAACACGAAGACCATACTATAAATGATCCGAAAACCGCTTTTAAAATTAATGTATTTTTTATATATTGGATCAAGCTTTATCCTCCGTAGACGAAAGATTTAATTTATTGAATAATCATAATGACGTGTTTAATTTTTCATTTAAAGATCAATGTCGATTAAGAAGTAGCTGCAAATTATTCATTGGATATTAACGCCGATGATTTGTGTGAAGAAATTGTGTCCTGTCAGTCTTTTTTAAAAAAAAATAAAAATGATGTGGTGAAAATTCTCGAATTGATATATTTAAATAATTTGACAGCTGTTTGCCCTAAATCACCATAGCATTATCAATTTTGCTAACTATGGCAGTTACCGTAGAAAGCGCGGAAAGATCCTTTTCTAAATTGAAACTTATAGAAAATTACCTGCCCTCAACAATGAGCCAGGAAAGATAACAATTATATGTTCAAAAATCTGTTTTAAATCTGTTTTTCCGTTAACCAGCTGTCGCACCCCTACGAACGACAACTCTCAGAAGTTGAAACTTGTGCGAGCTAAGGATTAACGAGGTCTTACCTTTTAACGTGTGATTCCTAACACGGAATAAGAAATATAGCAACAATAACCATAGAGGAGGCCATATTAGACCATATAGACATACACGAGATTATCAAGGATTCCGCAAACAGAAAAGCAAAAAGAGTGGAAATAATATAATTCAAGTATGTTTATATTCTTACATATTTTAGTCTCATTTCAGAAAAACAGCAAATCGACGTTCTGGCAGCTGTCGTTAATAAGCCGCAACAGACAACGAAAACGGTAGCCACGAATTGTGGCGTATCTACGACCACGGTGAAAAAATATGTTAAAAAACCTAAATTTCATCCATACAAATTATAAATCCAGCATCAATTAATAGAAGACGACCCGGATAGAAGAGTGCAGTTTTGTGAGGTCATGTTTGATCGCATAACCTAAAATCCCGGTTACACTAACTCTATTTGTTTCAGTGTTGGAAGTACGTTTTTTCTAAATGGAACAGTAAATAGATAGAATATGCTTTATTGATCAGATGTAAATCCGCACATTTTTCAAAAGGGTTGAATTCAATCTCCAGAGAAAATAAACGTATGGGCTAGTATTTTGGGTGACCATATCCAATATTCATAGCAGAAAATGTAACTAAGCGTCTGTATTTGAATATGCTTTAAAATCAGATTTCTCACAGTATCAAAGAAGTAGTTTAGGCAAACCCAAATTAATTCATCAACAAGATGGTGCACCCCCTCAATATTACAGAACCGTCCAAGAATGGTTTAACGGGAATTTTCCGGGACGGTGGATAGGCCAACGTGGCTCCATTGAATGACTAGCTAGGTCACCTGATGACACCTATAGACTTTTTTCTGTAGGGGTACATGAAATTTAAGGTGTACATCACTCAGCCATAGTCACTCCAGGAACCTATGGACCGAATAACAGATGTATGTTACAGTATTACTCCGAAAACATTTAATAACGTTCGGAATGAATTCCAAAACCGACTTTTTTTGTGTCAAGGAGTAAACGGTGAACTTTTCAAGCACTTGTTAAAATAGTTGAAATTGTTACCTAAGAATTATGTTGCTATTTAGGTTTTAAATTCATTTGTAACATATTTGAAGCAAATTTCAAACGCTTGTCAGTTTGGAAAGGCTTGGTCAATTTTCACAAATACAGCGGTGTTGGATAGAGACTCGGAAGGCCTTCAAAACCAGGAACATGCGACCCCCCTTCACATGAAAAATAATTGATGGTGCCCTCTTGATACCAGGACACATGATCACAATCATTTTGATGCCAAAAAGTAGTGAAAGTAGTACAATTTTACCTGAATTTTACCCGACCTGTATACATTTTTCCATGATTGAACTATTTGATAAAACATTAAATTTCTGAAATGTGTGTTTTCTGTAATGATTTCCTTTGATTTAATTAAAATAACTTTTTTCTACCCAATCAACAAAAATCTGTATTTTTGTTTTAAAATAAATATTTTGCACACTTGTTTTCGACATTCGTCAGAGAGAAATATTCACGACTATACATTTACTCAACTGCCCTCAACCACCCCTAGTAAATTGAAAATATCATGTTATTTACAATAGAATGAAAATAACGTTTACTATTTAACTTCACCAACTGTCATCTTCTAGGCACCCTCAAAAGAAGATAACAGTACTACCAACTGTCGAAAGCGCTCGCAGATAATTAATAGAAGATATAAAGCTTCAAATCCTTTTTGTAGAATTCAATATTGAAATACTCAAAATAAAGGAAAATTAGTTGTATGTATGTATGTATGTATGTATCGTGTATGTATTTCTATCGTGTATGATCAAAAATATTTCTTATTTTAGACGTGTTTCTTCAAAACCGTAGCTTCATCTGTAGTCAATAATACTTGATTAATTATTATCATAGATAATACTGAATCATCTTGAATCATCTTGGTGGAATCATCTTGCAACTAATCAAGTCTCTTGCCATGTTGTCAAATTTCCAAAAGTTTCAAATGTATGGTTTTCTTGATATAGACTAGTACAATTCTAGTTGAGACCCTTTATTTATCTTGATTTTTATGATAGATTAATAAATATTATATACAGGTGATGTACCAAAATGTTACCAAAGACTTACCACAGAGTGCCAACCCACAGAATTTGTTTGCAATCCCACGTTATTTTTCAGAATGAAGAGGTGATATAAAATTTTCATCGAAAACAAAAATTCAAAATAATCCTAGATGAAATGTATTACATTTCATCTGATATTAAAGCGATGCAACTACCTACTTTGTTAATCATCCATAATTTTCAAAAAACCTTGAGATTTTTAAAGACTTCCCTTTGCTGGACGAAAATGCATAATTGAACTGGCATTGAAAATTGTATAAACAACAAAAACTGGACACAACATCAATCCTTAACATTTTTACATTTGGGTTTTCATATTCAATCGTTGAATCCATCGGTGAAGGAGGATGTTTTCCTGCTACCACGACGAGACGTTCTTCCGAAACGATAACCTATATATCCTTCTGGATCTGGTAATCCCAAGAACGAGGCCACTTTCTTGGGATAAATACCAATTGTGTTCACACCAACGGGCTGGTTTACACATTTACCATTTCTGTAGGCTACGAAAAAACGTTGCTGATCGACACGAGATGGTCGAATATTGATATATTTGCGAATTATCTCTACCAAGTTCAAGCCGTTGACGGTTTCCGCTAGTATGATGAATTCTCGTTGTGATTTGGTCAGAGAATTTGGTATCGTGATTCGGAAATAGCTGCCTTCATCTTTAACGTCTTCTATCAACATGTGAGACAATTCGTGTCTATTGCATTCACCAGCGACACCAATTATCAAAGCAACCTTAAACAAAAAGTAACTACTGAGGAATAATAAGTTGTCTCAATGTACACATTCATTCACTAATTTATTTCATTGTAACCGAACAAACTCAATTAGTTTTATGTCAAGGATAATGAAAACAAAGTTCCAATTAAATAAAATCAACTGACCATCCATGCATACAACTGTTTTTTGTTGTGATCTGTTCAATGAAGATTATCTGAAAAATATTGAAAAAAAAATCAACAGAACGAAAAAATATTTCATTTTCAGTATATACCAGTATTAGTCTTTAACCCATTAATGCCCAGAGTGTAGTTCTCGACCCATTGATTTCTTTTTTCCTCATTTTTTGAACAAACGTCGTATATCAAGGGTTATCAACAGAATTATAAAATTTATTTACAGATCATAACAACAGTTGAATGAATTTTGTAATACAAATTGCAAAGAAGCAATAAAGCTAAATAACTTGTCACTTTGAATCAATAATAAATTACCTTCATCAAGAGGTACGTATGGTCGTCCGCTTCCCTCAAAAACGTATCAACATCTTGTTTTGTCAAATTCTTAGACTTTACCGCTTGATATCCCACTGCATTTTTCTTCAAGAATGCCAAAAGGGTCGTATATTTGCTGATATCTGTGTTTTTCTTCATTGAAATCATATATTTCAACATTGAGAACTGAGCCCAGAGCGAGGAAGATTTTTGAACTTTTGACTTTTCCTCAAAGTATGCGAACAGTACTTTCTCGTCAAGTTCTCCCATGTTATTTTCTTCACACCATTTTTCGAATCTTACGTAAGCCGACTCATAATTTAATCTCGATCGCTCAAGTATAAGTGATGGTATAGGAAATGAAGAGGAATCTTCGACATCTGAAAAGAAGATATTTTAATCGTTCACGAATAACACATAGAATTGAAAAGGAATGAAATTGAAAATATTGAATGTATTTTCAATAGGAACGCCTAATTCCATCTCATATGAGAAAACTATTACGGCAAAATGAAATGGGTCCAATTCATCAGTAAATTCAATGTTTATAACGTCATCCTTTACACAGAAGTCCATTAATATGAAGTACTGGTTGAATAAGGTGGATTCTCACTTAGAAATTTCGAAATTTGCACTGCGGAATGTGCTTGAAATAGTAATTGCCCGAACAACATAAAGAAATCTACAAAAACAAATCCTAAAAATGTTAATGTGACCAAGTTCGCATCATATGGTGGCGTTATCCGAAATTTGACTTTGAAATCGGTTTTCGCTTCGATCAAGATAGAATATAACAAAAAAAAAATAGTAGTCACGTGATTCCCATTATCTGTTGAATTTTATTAAAAGATTATTCAAGATTTTTTGACGCTTATTTATTCGTTCCTGTTATAAGTTACGATATATTATTTTTTTATTATATTCAAGTACCTAATCCTTAATTCAAACTTCCAATGAATTGAGGACAATTTGGGGAAAATTCAACAATGAACTGACTTACTGTAAGGAAAATTGATTATCTTGTTGCGAAATTGTATGAGATTATACCATCGCCACCTCATCTCCTTTTTGACATTGATTTTCTGAAGAAATTATGTATTTTATACATTTTATTTTTATCTTCAATCAACCCATTTTTTGTTCAGTCTGGAAATGCAATTTATGATAGTGATATAATGAAGGACTGTACTGGTTGGTTCAGTTTCCTTTTGGTCCAGCTTATCAACTGAAGGCGCAGCAAAGCGAATGTTAGAAAGTAAACTACAATGTAATTGTACTCATTCAACTTCGAAAAACTATAACACATTTTCCTTCCAGTAAATCAGATAATAATTCATTTTTCCTCACAGGCAAAGCAATTATTCTTTCCATTGTGAAACATAGATAAGTAATTTCAGTAATTTAAAAATACCATTCCTTCAATTTCTAGATATGAGAAAAATCTATACTTACTACAAGTGTGCTGACTCCTATTCAGTAAGTAAACTTGATTATTAGAACAACGAATACCTAAATGATAATAATACCTGCTATTATATCAAATAATGGTAATACTAATTTCACTATAGGCTACAGATGCTATAAGTATTCTTCAAGGATGGTTGATCATTAACCGATGAGCATTAGACCTGGTCGCCCTTGAAAGATGATGGCTTCTTCTTCTGCTTCTGCCTCCTGTTTTGAAACCAGATTTTGATACATTTTCGATCCAGTCCAGTTTCTTCCATCAATTCTGGCAGGCGACTTCTGTCCACAAATGGGTCAATGCTAAATGCATTTTGTAAAATAATTTGTTGGTTGTTAGTAAGTGAGGTTCTTTTCCGACCTGGGTGTAGAAACATATGAGAACCTTCACTCGATGGGGGTGACGACAAACTGTTTAGGAGAGTATCAAGGGCAGCACTGGGAATTGCGCTGAAAACTATCGTAAGGTTAATTGTTTGATTTACAAGACAAGATGAAACACGTATCTAATGGAACTTCTATGCCTACACATGCTGTTTTCTTGTGGTGGAGATGCGCTAACTCGGCATAATGCATTGTTGCGCTAAAATTTGCCAATAATATGTTGATAAATATTTTTATAGTAGATTATCATTAGACATAGGCCAAATTCATTCCTCAATACAATTTAATTTCATGCATCCTCAATAAGGCAGATGTTTTCAAGAACAGAAAACTGAGAGGTTACATATGCTAGAGGTGGAGTAGAAATATTAGTAAAAGAAAATATTCCTAACCAACAAGGTCGTATCAAAACTGAACTGGAAGTTGTTGCGCCATGTTCCTCTCCTTCTTACATAATGCAAAACCTATTTGCCAGATAACAAATGGTGCTTTACTGAAACAATTGAGATCACTTCTCAACTACCGGTCCCTTTGCTGGAAATTTCAATGCTCAGAACCCCTTACGGAGGTTCAGACGAACTCGATACTCGCCGAAGAAAACTTTTCACTTCTGAAAAGATTCAGTCCACTTTAACGATAGAGCAGGCACCCACCTAAATCTCAGATCTAACTTATCTTGTTTTTGCTCACCGACCCTCAGTCAACTAAGTCGTCGGATATGCTTGAAGGAGCACAGCATTCATCACTTTCCAATTCCCATGCATGCCTTGAAAACGATACATCAAACATCACCTAAACTCTCCGATACAACTCACTGATATTGATGAGTCAGTTGAGATATAAGAATTGCAGCAAACAGGTTAGCCAACGAAGTAAAACTGGCCATCATTGACTTCCAAAACGGAAGGTTGAGGGAGCTCTTGGAATCCCTTCAGACTGCTTCCTCGCCCATTCATGGAGAGCGCGGAGTGTGCTACTCCCCCGCCGAGAAAGCGTTGACCTTTGCCGACACGATGGCAGTCAGTTCCAGCTTAACGTCGACGATGATGATGACATCTACCGCGATATTCTGTTGGAAAATTTGGTCCATTGCATCCTCAGGAAAGATGGCGACGACATCATCTGCCCAGCTTCTGTCGAAGACTAAGAGGTTATATCAAGTCCGCAAAAGGTAAAAGGTCTTCCGGGGTCGACTAAATAACTTATAGGTTGATGAAGATGCTTTCGGAGAACTAAGTTCGAATGCTTTTGAGCATAATAAATAGCTTACTGGCCCTCAAGTACTTCCCCAGAAGGTGAAAGCATACGGACGTCGTTATGCTCCCAAAACAGGATCAGGACCCGCTGTTCCCACAAAACCATCGCCCGATCTGGTTGAAAGATTCATTCTGCGAAGGCCTAACGAGCAATTCAGTTTCCGGAGGGAACACTCCACTGAATTATAGGCTCTGATACTGGTCGAAAACACCATCAAGCAGGTAAACACCAAAAAAGGTCATGTCGTCCTACTAGATATTTCGAAGGCCGTCAAGTAGAGCGCTACCTGTCTGACAACGGGGAGATCCTCGCTGGACTGCCACAGGGGACCTTAATATCTCCCACGCTCTAGTGAACCCGAACAAAACAGGCAATAACCATGGAAAGAACGACATCTTCTCCGGCCATGAAAGTAGGGTTATTTGAAAGGGAGATCGACTGGCAGGCGCGGTTACAGTACCTTGGTCTTCTAATAGACCGTAGGCTGGACTCCACAAACGTAAAGTCCTGAATCGAGGAATGAATTGCAAATCTGTACCCTCTGATCAAGAAAAAATCAAGCTACCCGCAGAGATTTGTAGCTGCCTTCCAATCAGCAGTCCATTCAGTCGAGGAATCGGCGAGTTCTCGATAATGCGGAAACTCTCGAAAATTAGTTAGGAAATCTATAGATTATGCTGTAGACGATCCCTTCCGATATAGTATGGCCCCGACTCTCAATCGAATGAGACCCTCATATCCTTTGTTAACAGATGAATAACTTTTTCACCCAAAACTCTAGCCAGGTAGGGGTACACCGTAAAGGCCGGTACGGATGTCTTAAGGGCCTTCATACCGTCATCAATTTCCAGTTAGTTTTGTCTCTTTTGTCTTTCCGATGAATACACGTTGAAAGAGTAGGGGAGCTGGGCTCAATCCTGAATAAATTAGGATGTACAATCGGCAGCTGAGATATTGAGTAATCGTATTATTGAAGTTACTCAGACAGTAATTCCCAAAACAAGCGGGCAGCACGATAATAAATAAAAGGAACCTGTTAATAATGGGCACAGTCACGCAAAGCTAGTATTTCTACAACAGAACTATATACTTTTCTTCAGACAATCTGGTTCTGCAAATGTAGTGGCAACCGAAATTTTCAAATATGTCTCAGATTTCCTCAGTTGTTTAGAAGTGAAACATTTTTTCACCAAGGACACTTTACACTCTTTGTGGTGCAAGTTGAAATAGAATCGATGAAATGCAAGAATTGTAGCTCAGACAGAGATGATATTTGTTGTTATACTCCAGGACATTAAAATCTGAATAAAAAAATACCTTAAAGATGTGTCATAATGAGTGGAATTGAACGGATGCTCCACTCAATGAAGTAAAATCTATAAAAGAATTATGAAGAATAAAAGAGACAAAAATATATAATAATCTGTTTCAGAATTGGCATTATCAATCTGACTAAAATTTTTATAATCAGTGGTGGGAGGAATCTTAGGTGTGAGTTATGTGGAAACAAACTGACGGTGAACCATATTTTTGAAAATTCCCACAATACGAAGATATCAGGACTGAAGTTGGGTATCGAAACCATCAGAAGATGTTAACGACATGAATATATTATATAATATCATCAATTTTTTGAATGAAAGTGGAATATACAACATGAGATGAAAAACAAATTAATATGAAATTGAATATGAAATAATTTGGCAACGCAGCAATCGATGTCATACAAATGCAAAAATGATGTTTTGTGGTAGTTGTTTAGAAAGAGAGTTTTTTCATTATGGAAAGCAAGTGTTAACTCGAATGGTGTATGTTTTTATATAATGCTTTGTAATATTGAAGGAACGATTTGAGACAACAGGCCATACACATCGAACAGAAAAAAAATTATGAAGCAATATTGACTTCTGAAAACAACTCAACTACTTGTTCAGAAATGAGCAATATCAAAACTTTCAGTTACTAAATTCGACTCTGACCACATACGGTTTGTCGGACGATACAAAATTAAATTACAGAAAATAATATTTCCGATCAGTAGAAACGGATTCGTAGGCCCAACTACCATTATTGAAGTATCGAAAATCCGTATAACCTTTATGTTAACAATAATGTACGAAATGTGGTTTCAGTAAGGTGGGACATCAGCACATTTTTTGAGAAAAATACGAGTGGAGTTGAATATAATCTTTGCTATTAGCGAACATTACATCCAGAAATTTTATTTTTGAAGAACAATGAAATCGAAGGTTCATTATGCTGCTGCTACTTAATAGAATGACATGAAAATGAGAATTCGTTAGGTATTTCAACGAATTATTCCTATTCATTTGAGCCGCGTGACAATACAGGTCATAAAGAGTTTCAGAATATGTATTAAACAGGCTGAAACACATTCTTAACATGTACTGTAATTATGAGTAGGTACAATAAGGTTCACCAATGCAATCGTGATTTAGCCTAGCACTACTGATGAGATTTATGGATGATCAGAACAACGCTGTCTGCTGATAGATTACGAATGACTGTAATTATTGGCATACCTACCTACTGATATAATTTTGAAAAACAGTGTTGGAAGTAACACAAAACATGTTGATATCAATTCCATGTAGGATTCGAAAAACCTAAAGTAGCATTTGACGATCAGAGAATATTTAATGACGATCAGAGAATATCACGCATCTTGGTGTTCTCTTCAATTCCACAAAAAAAAATCATATCTATGCGAAACCAGATCCATTATTATTTTTTTCAGAGCCTGCAACACCCCCATTTTCCCATGTATAACTTGTCATCGGCGTATTATAGCTTGAAAAAAGTCATTTTTGAGTAATAGCATTTCAATGACAGAATAATAAAATAATATATATTTTTGTTACTACTGAACACCATGAGCGCCTGGAACAATATACAAAACGTGGACATTCTGATACCATATAACTTTCATTCATTATAGATCACATAAAAATATTGAATCGTCCCCGTATGTTACTTCAAGCCGGTTGACTCTCGTTAACAGCATAAATTTAGCCTGTGTCGCGTTATAAACTACCTATATTAAGAATATACGTTTTTTGAATAATCAGTTGAAGCTGAACGTTTGAACAATAACATTTCGCTAATCGAAATTATTGTGCTAGAAAATTGAAGGTCTTATGTCTCATTACCAAAAAGTATATCTACCTCAAATTGTGTACACATATAATGAGAATCAACGAGAATGTCAGAGGGAATGTGTTATGTTCAAAGACGATTTATATTATGTTATTCCGTGTAACGGAAATATAAGTAGGTATGTTACTATAAAACATATCTTCAGTATCGAAGAAGAGTGTATATTCAACTTGCGGTTTACCTATTACAAACAATGACAGCAACCTTCATTTTGATTTCACCCACTTCTAAAACTAACAATTATAATTACTTATGCCACGCCATAACAGTGTAATACAATCGCTTCACTTTCACAGAAATAAGTACGTATTAAAATACTTTCAGGTCACGTTCCACAACACTCATATAACCGATGTTCAGCGTACGAGATCGACTGCACTCGACGAAACGGCAGTGTTGCCAGTTTATAAATATCAACCTAAAGCAACGGTCAGCAACAGGCGGGCCGCGGTCCGTTTGCGGACAGCGAAAGGTCGAACTTCGGACCGCCAAATATACCAAGTATAAATTATTACGTTAGATAAGGCATACCATACCTTATTTAAATAAGAAAAATATCTATAAGCCACATAGAATTCTACTTAGTAGGTACCTATTTTATTTTGAGTTTCCTAGCTAGCCTGTTACTGATACGGTTTCTTTAGTTTCCCATCTAGCCTGGCTAATTGAAGAGCAAGTAACCTCTTTTTTGCAAAACTCATATACGCAGAAAGCACTTTGAATTCATAACAAACAAGCGCAATATGCTGGTTGTGGCTTTCCTAATGAGCTCAACACATAGTTACAAGGAAATGTTAAATTGATATATGATCTGATACAAAGAGTGTCTTTTCGTCGAAAGCTGGATATCTTTGAAAACGATATTGCAAAACAAAAATTCATTAATTTTCCGACAATTCTTGAATATAAAAACAACTCTTAAGAAGACATTGTTCAGTTATTGAGAATCTGGCCGATCTTAGAAACGATGTAGCGGCAGAATGGATAGATGTGGCTGCCAACTTGTTCAATCTGTCAAAGCCATCACTTCAAATAGAATATGTGTCTTTGCAAATGTATGAAACGGTATCCTAATGAGAATTTTGGACCCAACATGTCTCGGAAAAATATGAAAATTACAAGAAACTAGCTATAAATTTCGCCACTACGTTTGGTTCGACATACGTATGTGAAACACTTTTCTCAAAGATCTTTTTTTTTTGAATATATATCGTTCCAGATTAAAGGACGCCCAATAGAAGACCCACTTTGAAATTGCTGTTTCTCTCGAGAACCAAACTGGCTCAAGACCGTCGGTGTAGTTTCTCACATTTTAGGTCTTGTGTTCTATAACTCAGAATTTGATTTGAAACCAAAATTTTACATAGGTAGCACCTCATTGTTTTTTTTCCGGAACTCAATAAAATTTTCCCACAGTATCCGGCCCCTTTTAATACTACTTGCCGACCCCTGACCTATAGAGGGTGACGGCAGTCAGTTGAAATCTGTTGAAACCTACGAATTGTACTCTGTAATCTTAGTTGACTTAGTGAAGTATATGCATTAATATATCATTCGTTGATATTTTACCCCACTTTATTGTTTTCTATACAGGGTATTTCAAAATTCTACGGAAAACTTGTAAGAAAATTCTACGAAAAAAAAATGATAAAGAATGAAATAGAATGAATGAATGTATATTCTGAAATCGACCATTTTGAGAATATAGAGCTCTGAAGTTGCAAAAAGACTAGCTAGGAACTCCCATGGATCGATTAGAAGCTGGCATGAGCTTGCTCAATTATTGTCATGGGTAGTTTTATTAATTTCTAGCAAGTAACGATTCAGTGTATTCAACATATTAAAATAACCTCTAGTCCTCCTTATGCGTAATACAAATATATTATAACGGTTTCACCCGAGTAGAAATTTGTATAAAACGAAGAATATTAATATTTTGTGATCAGTCGAGTGGTTTCAAATTTAGCGACGTGATAAGGGGACAAAATATCAACTTTTACGAATAATTCTGATTTTTCAGTCTTGAGAAAAAGTACTACTTTCGGCACGATAACCCATTCAAAAAAAGGTAAATTTCGACACAATTATTTGAAATTGAAAGGTTTTATCCTCAGTGAAACTATTCAATATATTGATGTTTATGAAAAGGTTTTTTATTTCAAAATAAAGAAAAAAACTCATTCAAAACAAAAAATTTTCAAAAGTATTCGTGAAAATTTTCCATAATTCCACAATTGTTTCAGTAAAAACTCAATTCGTAGTTGCATTTGCTTTTCGATCAGTCACCTAACATTTCAAACACCTGATGCTTCCTATATAAGTGAGCCCGTAAATGTTCTCTTCTCCTGAATACGGCTCTACATACTCGACATATGTATGCCTTGGGTCGTCCACAATCTCTCGACTGATGTGTATTCAATGAGTTCTTATTTTTGTAAAATCTTGAACACTTAGGACATTGAACCCCATAACTGTTGCCTATAAAAATTAAATATGATTATAAATTCTATCAAAGTATTCCCCACAGGTCAACTCCTGATACGTTTGATTGACAATTATTATTACAATACAGAAGTTACATGAAATATAACTTTTTTCAATAAATTGATGGATGTTTGTTTGAATGTGGTTGACAATGTTTCGTGGTGTAGGTAATTCATCAGTTCGGATTTCCATTGTCTAATATAATATGAATCGATTTGGAATCCCTGAAAAAAAAAAAGATTTACCGAAAATAACAATTTTATTAAAACATAAAACTGAAATTACAAGGGAATAACATACAAGCTACAAACAGAATATTAATAAAAGCTGAAAATGAAAAAACATTAATAACAGAAATGAAAAATAAAAATAAAAGTGAAAATTAAAAGATTCCAAACCAAGTTACGTCACGACGTTTCGATTGTTAGTATAAAAAATTCAAGACATTTCGTTGAACAACTAGGGAAAATCGAAGTCAAAGATCAGTTTCGACGTGAGAAGCCTCTACACCAACGTTCCTGTCGAAGAAGCACTTCAAATCATACAGAAGGAGCTATCCGAAGATGGGGACCTGAAAGATAAAACAAACTTACTGATACAAGTAATCATGGAATCACTAGGGTGCTGAGTACGAAACTGCTACTGCTACCAACTGAAGGAAGAATTTTTTACGCTAGATGAGGGACTGCCAATGGGATTGCCACTTTCACCGATTATAGCTAATATATATGGAGTGGTTTGAATTTCTGGCCATTGAAGAAGCCCACAAGAAGTCCCGAGTCTGGTTGAGATACGCTGACAACACCTTCATAATATGGAACTATGGGAATGCAAAACTAGACATTTTCCTGAAGCACATCAACAACGTAAGTCCTTCCAACACTTTCACAATGGAGAAGGAAGTCCACAACGAATTGCCTTTCTTAGACGTATTTTTGAAGAGGACCGACACTAAATGGGAAACATCTGTATATCGAAAACCCACTCACACAGGACAGTATCTGAACCAGAAATCCAACCACCATC
>WOGO01000230.1:0-27011 GCA_015342085.1 Leptinotarsa defecta
TTTTAGTTTTGCTTATATGCGCACTCAGTATTTTTGACCATTTAATAAATTTTGTTGTAAGTTACATTCGTTTAATAATCACCCGTCAACTTTTTTTGCCTAAAGCGACCTAAAAGAAAGTTATTGCCATTTTTAAAAATATCCCTAGACTTTTCCGATGTCTGTATATTGAAATATGTATAACACTGTTAAATTTATTTGACAGTTTCTTCTTTAAATATTAGAATGTATAATGGGTAATGGTAAATAGACTTGTACTTTTTATTGAAATATGAACAAAAGTTAGCAAGATGTCTAGGTAGGAAACTGGGCAATGTGCCATGTTGTGTCAGCAAGAAATTAGGTATTCAACCGCAAATGAACCCCTTCCTGCTTTCATTTTAGAAAGTATGTACAAAAAAATATTGCTTTTCTAGTGAGAAAAACCTCACCTAATACCAAGCAGGATATTGAATTATATCCGACAGACATTTATGCAAGATACCTCACAGAGGTTAGTCTCGCAGATGTTTCTCATTAATCCAGCAGCAGGATTATGCTGAAATTATTCTAGTAGACCACCTGAAGACCGTAGTTTCGAGGTATTACCTCACGTCAGTACAGTAAAGATATTACAGCAAAGTGCCTGAGACTCGATTCATTTCAACACAATATGAAACCTTCGTTCAAGAGAAAGATTATTAACTAGTAACAACTCTTATCTCGTGAACAAAGCCCCAAGGGGAAAAGAAACATTCCCTGTATCAAAAATCTAACAGAAATCAAAAGTGAAAATTATCAAGGAGAGATACATGGGTATAAGAAAATAAATAAATATTAATATAATATATAAAAACATATATGATAAAATGAGAATTTTCTTTCTCAGCAAACAATATTTACACGAACAAAATAATCTGGGAAAAGATGTACTTTAGATCTTCATTATTATAATTTCTGCAAAAATTGAACTGTATAATTTACAATTTCAATGTATCAGTTTGCCAGTTATTTTTAATTTTTTTATCAATCCAATTTCAAATCACCCCTTCTTGTGTATTGAAATACAACTAATAAAGATCTAATTATGCATTTCATTAGTTCGTACTTCCATTGTCTAATATGATATAAATTGATTTGAAATCCATTTATATTAGACAATGGAAGTCCGAACTAAAGAATTGAACCACAAAACATTGTGAACCACCTTCAAACTAGATTTAATTATGTAATTTCACTTTTGGAGTTTGAACTTATTGGCGAAAAAAATTGGGGATTTTTATAATAAACAATTCAGTTAATGAACATGTATTTCCAATCCTCTTCCAGAATCTGTTAATGGTGTCAAGGTGGATGTTAGTATTACATAACATGAGTAAACTGAGACCCAGCAGAGAGCCTCGATCTAGATCAAATTCAGTTCCCATTACAATTATCCTTTAGATGTTCTTATTAAATACATTGTAAATCACAAATCTCACGTTTAAAATATAAAAATTATTTTGAAAAACAAAGTATCTTTGTAGATCTGAGAAGTGAAATCTAAATAATATGCGAATTCAGTTCTTCTCTCTTGATAATAGGTACATCTCCTGGAACAATTTATCATAACTTGAATTTTACATTCCTTATTTTCAGTACAGTGAATAATAATATGAATGTATTGAAAGATTTAAGATAATCAGAAAACAATACAAATAACAAATTATAGGACAATTGCGGCAATGTTGACCACAAGTATTTTTGAACATTTATGGTGTAGTTTGTGAAATCACTTTGGATCTTCATCAAGTAATGGCCGAGTCAATCTGAATAATGAAAATAATCAAAATTCAGATTGGGAAATTCATGTTTACAGTGCTTAAAATTAACGATTACAAATCACTCATGACTACCTTTTTTCCTGTCAATAAATCGATATCTTCATCCCAATTCATCTCAAATAAATTTTATTGTAGCAAATGATTAACTCAAATGTTTTCATTTGTTTATGTTTATACTTTTAAGTCGATTTCTAGGTTACCAACTACAGAACACATAAACATAGAAAAAACATAATATGTGCAGAAAACCCTCCCTATAAAGCATGAACTAGGCTTTGTGGAACCAGATACTGCATTCAGACGCTCAGGTATAGTAGAAATTTACTGTGGTGTCGCTCAACGAATGGCCTTATAGCATATCTTTTCAAACTCGTGATCATGTGGTCCACAAGTGGAAAGTGACAAAAAGACCGGTCCATAAGTTATAAAGCATTCGATTTGACGCTCGAATGAGCGATTCAGAGTGCAATGGCTAGGACTTCTGATGTCATTAACAAATTATTTGTTGAACCTATTTCAAAATGAATGGTATAGATGTATTTAGGGCATTGTTTGAAGTTAAACATTCAATAAACTGTAAAAAAAAACTTGAAAAGCTTAAATAAACTTGTTCAGTTTGAAAGAAACGTATATTAATCGTCTTTGTCATTTCTCAGAAGTTTTTCACCCTCTATCTCTGCCATACTTGAAAAAAATGTTTGTAATTGCAAAACTATGTCCATCAAATCAATGAAAATTAAATATTTATTCATTTACAATAAGGTTTCGATAATTAGTTATCACTACCAGTTTAGTAAGTAAATTATTGAATGTTATTTATTTTGAAAAATATAAACTACCAGTAAAACCTGAAATATCAATTCCTTCTTCACTTGTTATTGAGTTAATAATTAAATTATTAATACAGTTTAATCTAGTGGGGTAAATGATCTACATGTTCTGTGGTCTTTACCCGTTGTGTCAAACTGAACAGATGAAGGTCATGATGTAAAAAAAGAAGAAAAGTTAGAGGTAGAAAAAGAACATATTCTAACTTAGAATATGTTCTTTTAGCATCAGAAAAGTGAAATAAAAAGACAATTAAGAGATATGTTGGAGTTGAATAGTTTTTGGCAAATTTATCTTACAATTCTTTTTTTATCATGTTTTCCTGACGAGTTTTCATTCCATGAAAACCAAGATACTAAACAAGAACCGGAATTAGCGGAGCAGTTATGTATCCTTTCTTCCCCCCCAAAAATTAGAAATTGAACCAAGATTTTTTAAATTATAATTTAATTCCATTTGATAATGCATAAGAGTGATTCAATATCTTGAAAGACTGTTACTTTGAATTTTTAAGGTGAGAAATACTCAACTCACAAACTGGTGGTCATAAGAATTCATGTTTTTTGTTAGTTTTGAAAACTTGTACACATAGATATTATGCATACTCCACCTTCTATCCTTGTAAATAAATTGTTTGTGCTGACTTGGTGTAGTGATAGTGTACCAGATTCTCAGTCTAAAGATTGTGAGTTCGAATCTGCCACTGACCAGATATTTTTCTCATGAGAATTTATGTAGTTGAAGGTGGAAAAATTCTATTATGACAGCTGGCTAAATGGACTGTGATGAATAGCCATATTGATCATTAGATGGCTTGGTGAGATACTAGCATAACTTACCTGAAGACGATGCTAATGACCACAGTTGTCAGTACCGAATGTTAATGTTAAATATAATACTGTTTTTGTAGTTAATCAGTTTTGGAAAGCAACTTTTATAGCATCTTGCGAAATTTCCTCATTGAAATTGTTAGTTCCATTAATTTTTTTTTTCAGAAACACAAAAAAAGAGCAAAACTTAATGTCATTTCCATTTTTGTAATATATGGTGACATTTATTTGGGGCACTGCTCAATTTTGGATATATGCAAAACAGTTCTTCAAAAAGTGCTATTATTTGTTTTTTCTAAAGGATTTTCCTGAATCTAAAAAATTTCAAAATTCAATTTCCACATCATTGTGAAGTTATTGAAAACTCCTTAATTTCAATGTAGATATTAAACTGTTCAAACGACAACGTGCAGATCAATTAGATGCCATCAAAAACTTCAAAAAAATTAATAATTATGAAAAACAGTATAGTCTATTGATGGTCATGGCAGAAAAAATATTTTCGGTTATTAAAGAAAGTCGAGCCGCTATAGAAAATTCTCCCTTCATCCCAGGTGTTTCCAGTTTTCCTTCAGATGATAAAGTAAGGAATGCTTTATCTACTATTCTGGAAAATACTGCTCTATTTTCTGAAATCACTTTGAGGTTCCCAGAGATAGCATCATCAGTTTTGAGCAAAAATAATACATGGGATACTATCTTTCAGTGGGGCATTGCATTCAGTTATCAGATGAAGTTTTTGTTAGATAACAGTACTGTTAGGTTGTTATATCTTGTCAGTCAGGAATTGAATCACACTGATAGAGAACCAAACTACACAAATCCTTACAGAAAAGTACCAATAAACAATCAACAAATTATTGGCAAAAAAATGACTTCAAAAAAGAAGAGAACTATCAAAAAGGGACCTAAATTATCCAGTCACTTTGAGTTGTAATTTTGTAAAAAAACTACTTTTGAAGTAAAACATTTTGTAAATAAAGTGCTTTCGTATTATTGAAATTTTCAAGCTATGAACAGAACCGATGTTGACACAGCTGCGGATTTTAGTTAGCTCATTATTGTGTCAAAGCTAGTTTGTTGGCTGTGACCTGCAGGTTTATACCTGACGTTTTGTCAGGTAAACATAATCAAGTGCTTGGATTTTTCGCACAGCAAATATGTCGATAACATCTACCGCAGTAATTGGCGAAACGTCATGCATAAAAAACCTGTAGACCACAGCCAATAAAACCGGAAAATAGCTTTGATAGTTATTTCCGGACGTGAAAGTTCGTACTCTTTGATCCTATATTCAAAACAAGCACTTTTCCCAAACACCAGAATTGTAACATTCTTCTCGATGCGCATTGGCGTCTTCACCAAATGAAAGAGTACACTTTTTCAGGTAAGTTCCTGCTAATTTCAACAAGAGTTGTTCGTAAAAATGTATACACAATGTGATGATTGGAATAGGACCTTTGTCACTGTTCATTGTTGTCATGCCACACTTTGCTATTTCCAGACTTAAGAAAGCATTTTGAAAATCTAGTTGCATGTACCTATCTTAACAATTTCAGACAGTGCTTGCTTATTCTTAGGCCGTTCTCCAAGGCGTGTAGAACGACACTAGATTTCTCTGGTCTCGGAAATCGAATATACGCTGCGTGTTCTTTGAAACCAGTTTTAAAAGCCCACTTAGTTTGTCCGATATATTTTTTGTCCTCATTTTGTCCTCATGTGTATTCAGGGATCTGTTGAGATTCGAAACAATGTCCTTACCTTTGAATTCTTTGTATAAAAAATCAACATATTTATTGAATCGACGTCTGTGGAAAGTAATCTAAGTTCATTTTTTGCCTCCAATTCAAATTTGCTCATAAACAGATTATCTTTGAAGGGGGACAGAGGGTTTCCTATTGCCGTGCCTTCGTGCTGTCGATTTAAGCATTTGTTGAACTGGATGTAATTCTATGTGCTATTAGTTGTATATGTAGTCTTCGATTACTTATCTACTAAGACATTTGAGTATGGCAGTTCTGATGTTTGGGAACAGTGCTAGTTTTGGATTCATTCTACGCCAAAAGTTCCAGTTATACTTTTCATACAAAAGTACCAGTACCAAAAATAAGGAACTTCATTAAGTTGCCGATTTTTATTCAGAAGCAGACCTATGCGTTTCAAAAATACCTGTTGGTGTCATTTTCATAGAAAAGTATGATATTCGAAACATAGTTTCCAAAACCATGACACCGGCAAAGAGTGTACGGTGGTCGCCAAATTTAAACAGTGTCGGAATGAATATGACGAATATATTAAAACTCATTTGTTGAAGGTTGTTGACAATATTTCATGGTGCATTTCATTAGTTCGAACTTCCATTGTCTAATAATATGATATAAAAATGATTTGAAATCCCCGAAAGAATAAATAAAATTGAAAAGATTAGCTAAAAAAATAAAAATTCGTGTCTTTTAGTTTTAATTTTCATTTCTTATTGATTGTTCAATTTTCAATCGTTGCTTGTATTTTATTTCATTGTAATTTCAGTTTTTTGCTTAATTTAATTGTTTTTTTAAGGTAATCTTTCTAATTTTATTGTTTCTTTCAGGGATCTCAAATCATATATTAGACAAATATATATCATATATATTAATAAAAAGACTCTTATTATATCGGTCGATCAGTAGCCGGGGGTTCGATGTGGGTGCTTTGTTCACTCAGTCAAACGGCCGATGTGTGAGTCGAAGGTTCGAGCCCTAGGATGAACGCTCGATTTTCACTTGCTATCGCCCAACCCGTGTTAGGAATCACATGTTAAAAGGTAAGACCTCATTAGTCCTTAGCTCGCTCAAGTTTCGACTTCTGAGGGTTGTCGTTCGTAGGGGTGCGATAGCTTGTTAACGGAAAAAACATGAATATATTCATTCTGCTAAAATTGAAATTCAACATTCTTCCACCGCACCGTACAATATTTGCCGGTGTCTTGGTTGACATTTGGTACACCGAAAATCGCGTTCCGAATGTCACCACTTTATCATGAAAATTACCGCAGTAGTCACTTTTGGAACGTATAACCAATATTTTGGTTAGTTTTGACAGTATAGAATCTGATGATGAATATTATGACCAGTTTGAAGAGACATAATCCTTGGAAATTATTCTTGTTCCTCCGACTGACGGCCAAGATAGCGATCAAGATAATGCACCCAGTGACGACGAGATTGCCCCCACTATTAAGGACCTTGGAAAAGGATTACTTGCGCAAAAAGTTGAAGTATTTACGACCAATAAACAAAAAGAAAAACAGCCATTGATTTGTCAGTCTTTTTCTCTGGATGAAAACATCACAAACGACGAAAGTTGGGATGAAAGCGACAACGAGACCTTAAGAAGAAGAAAAACCGACGATTATTCAATAAATACTAAATGGCAACTTGGCACCCATTGATTTATTCAAGATGTTTTTTAGCGATGACCTTATAGATATTATTTGTATTGAGACGAAGAGATATGCAAATCGAAAGAGCTATCATAATTTTTCAGTTTCTTCTGATGATATATACAAATATTTGGCCATTATCCTTTTATCTGGATATAGTCCAGTTCCCTCTAGGCGATGCTATTGGCAAACGCGGGCTGATACTAACAAGGCTCTAATCACAAATGCACTCTCCAGAAATAAATTTGAGAGTATCCACAGAATTTTTCAACTTCAACGATAACTCCCAAATTGACAAAAGTGACAAGATCTATAAAATCAGACCGTTAGTAAACCACATCAATAAAATTTCGCAGGAATGTATAAGTCCACTTGGAAAATATTTTTCGATTGATGAAGCTATGGAACCCTATTATGGACGACATCACATGAAACAATTCATAAGAGGAAAACTGATACGCTTCGGATTTAAATGATGGTGTTTGTGTACCTCTGACGGTTACCTCATAAAATTTGATGTTTATACTGGCGCTGGAGATAAAATTGAAGGCAAAACTTTGGGTTCCAGCGAGACTGAAAAAATGTGTTTTAATTTTTTATCCCAAAATTGTTTTATATTTCTCTATTTTACCTCCATTCTGCTGGTAAAGACGCTGTCAGAAAATAAGTTGTATTGGCACAATTAGATCTGATCGCACAGGAAAAGCTCCTCTCAAAGATTTGAAGAAAGAAAACCGAGGAAGACACTACTCTATCCACGATTCAGCTTCTAGTACAACTTTAACTCGCTGGCATGACAATAGCCAGGTTACCGTCATATTAAATGTAACGGAAGAAGCCCTTTACAAAACTAAAGGAACTTGTAAACGGTGGTCGAAAAAACAAAAGAGTTCTGTCCAGGTCGATCAACCATCAATAATAAATATGTACAATAAAGGAATGGGTGGAGTGGATCGATTTGATTAGATGAGAGGCTTATATAGAAGCCGGATAAGATCAAAGAAATGGTACTGGCCGCTGTTTCGCTTTTGTTTGGATGGAGCTGTCGTCAATATGTGGTATTTATACCGCCGAACCCTTCAAACAAACAATGAGTACATTTCTCTGTTGGAATTTCGAAGAAGGATCGTTTTGGCAATTCTGTCTTCACCTCCTTCCAATTCAAACACTAACAAACGTATTATTGGAAAGAACACTGGTTAGATGAACAAGAAACGCAACGGCATTGCGGAAAATGTGGCAAGTGTACAAAATTTTCCTGTCTTAAATGTAATGTTGGACTACATCCAGATCTGTTTTCGACAATACCACCAAAAATATTTTTTTTATATTAAATAACTTAGGTAATTGCTTTGTTCTCCTCTAAGCTTTTAAAAATAAACATTTACTTGAAAAATGTTTTTTTAATTGCCTTTTGCCCAGCGTATGATATATCACACGTCAAAAAAATGACAGTTAAAACACTTATTTCTCAAATAATATATTTTCCCATGAAATTACACGTTAACATTACCAACATTTAAAAAAATTAGCCAAAACATAAAAAAAAATAATTCAGGTCATTAACGGGTTAAGAAAATTAGGTTACATTCTATATGAAACAAGCTAAATAATTAAAATCAGACACGTTTCGCGATAAGGTGGCTTGAACTGTTGGACGCAAGCAGTATGACAGGATGACAGCTGACCTTGACAGCAGACAATGAAAAAGTGATAAAAAGTGTGTGGAATTGATCATGGCTACTGGGCCAACACTCCCAAAATCTCCTTTGGAAGCTTTAGAAAATGATGGTAGTAGAGAACCTCCCCTTCTCAGTAAATATTTTCCTATCGCCTGCTGGGGAACTGTTGGTTTTGTTAGTGTAATCATAGCAAACTATGCCAGTAAAAGGCCTGTGATGAGCGGTAAACATTGTATAATAGAATGAAAAATATTACGTAACAACTACATGAATTTTAGGTATTCAGAGACACATTGGAGTCTCTATTGCTGCGGCTTATGTTGGACAAGTTGTGGATAATTATAGAACCAAGTATTTGGCAGATCGTGATGCTGTATATAGACATTATATACAGTTACATCCAGAAGAGTTTCCTCCTTATGGTAATGTATTGTGTCCATGATCTTTGGGCTAACTCCTGGTTACTATAAATATTAATGGATGGTTTATTCAAAATTAACAATTATTTAGCTTCATTTTCCCTTTTGTGTTTCTTATCCACATTGTTAAAAAAACTAAGATTCACAAGAACAGTAGATCACTTGGAAAAGAAACATTTAGTAGGTTTCCATCATACTGAGGCAGAAAGTCTATAGAAACAGCTTCATTTTACTTACAGATGGAAAGCAAAAAATATATTTTAGAATTTTTCAGCTTTTGATGTCATGTACGTCAAAGCTAATTTAAAAGGATAAACTGGTATTTACCGCAGCTACTGATCTGGTTATTATAGTTTGGCACTTTTATTTTTGATAGAAGAATAATTGCTGTAATTCAAACAATTGGTTGAAGGTTTAATTTTTTTTATTGAGAAGCTTCATAAACGGATTTTTTGTTCTTGTTATTGGTTGAAAAATTTCACTTTTTAATGGAATGCATCATAATCACAATAGATTTTTTGCTCTTGTGAAAAATTATTTGGAATTATAAACAGAAAAAAGTCTGTGCTCTGTGCTCCCAGAAATTCAGCCTTCCAAAGTTTCGAAAATTGAAACATTGCAGCCTTGTTTTTGCACAATACAAAACTTCAATAATTTTGAAGGCTGCCAATCACCAATTGAGATGCTTCATTGTAATTTCGTTCAAAATCAAATTTAAGGTTTTCATCAATTGCTCATATCAAAATTGACATTTAAATCATATGAATTTCAAATAATTGTCAGTGAGTTACCATCCACATTTAACCGCAAATTTAGTCTTTCAAATCATATTAGACACTAATTTCTCTTGTATTAAATAAAATTAAAAGGTTTTTGGTACTGAAACTGTTCTCATGTAAATAAAATACTTTTCAGAAGTAAAGAGACAAAATGTCAATTAGTAATTCATACTTTTATTTTTCAGAACGCAAGCAGTATAAAGATGTTTTTGAACGTTGGGTACCCATTCGATCATAAATAGATTTAGTGTCATAGTTTTTATTTAAAAATCAAAATATATAGTAGAAAAAGAGGTAGACTTCTGTTTTTAGTCCTGTTCCTGCATAACAAAAAAAAAGATACATAATAGTATACACTTATTTATTGATAGTGGGTGAAAATACATGTATGTGTTCTAGTTGTATACACTTAATTAAACGATTTAAATTATTCTAAGTGTTGTACATCATCATTTGTATAGAGAAACCTACCAATATAACAATCATTTCCAAACTTTAAAAGTTAAACTTCTCATAATAATTCAACATCAACAAATAAAATGGAAGATTCTCATAAATTTATTTTTGGTTAGAAAAATACATGTTTCAATAATAGCTAATACCTCTATTCTAATAATCAATAAATACAAAAATACAATAGTCACCCTTATTTCATCACAGACTACAATAACTCCAAATTTTGCAGTTAACAATTCATTTTTCAGAATTTTTCAAATAAAATCTGACTCCATCAATTATCATACCAGACATGATAATATACTTTTTTACCTCAATCAAATATTTTTAAAAAATCGTGAAATCACATTTTCCTTACTAATTATGTTCAAATCAAATAAACATATAACAATTATTATATAATCTATTGGCGGCGAAGTTAAGAAAAACGAAAAGTTTGACATTGTCTCAACCATAAATATCCCACCTATGGTAAAGATTTTCAAAGTTTGAGTTAAAAATGTGAATTATATATCTATGACTGGATAATAAGCTGAAAAAAATTCAACTATCAGTCTATGTCATGGACGTAAAAATAAAATGAACCCAGTTATTTAGTTATTTGCCTCTATTGAGAATCTAAACTGGTACAACATGCTTTAGATATCAATTTGTATCCCCAAGTAATTCTAGATAAATGTTTTAACTCCACACGTGGCAACACTGCTGAAGGAATGCCTGTGTGATCATTCTTTACTGTTTACAGATTTCATCAGTTCATGTTGATATTGTTGTTTAAACCAAAATTTGAGTTACATAGGTGGGTATCAATGCAGCATAGTTTGTTGCTCATTGGCGTCATGGTGGGTAGCAAATTTCAATAAACAATCATTTGTATGATGAAGACCCCATAGGTGATCCTTCAGTGAAGCTGTAAATTAGATACATGAACGAAATGAGTCAGAAATATTTTAACAAAAACTTTTCATTAAACTTATCGTTGATCATATATAATTTAATGAAAATATCACATCTATCTCAGAAGCTTCATAAATTAATGAGATTTCACAAATCAAATTATCTGCGTCACTGTCGGTGGAGGGGAAGTTGCAGTGTATCGCAAGTCTCCTCTTTTCCCATAACCTGAGCATCCTCGAACCTGGTGACTCCAATCTGTCTTGTAGATATTGGTTTGCCGAGTTCATTTATATTTTTATGTGAATGCTCTGTGTTGTAAAATGAAAAGATATTGAGCTGTGAATTTGTTTAAACAGCTTCAATTCCAAAATAATGTGATCTATCGAAGATTTTGTAAAACCAGACAATTTATGAAAATTTTTCAAGATTGGATTGAGGTAGAATTCTCTGGCTATAATGTACTCAAATAACACTTGAAAGTCTCATGATAAAGTGATATTTGATTACATTAAGGATCTAACAATACTAATGTGGATACAAAGAGGATTTATATCAATGTTAATGGATTCAGATCAAATTATTTTGTGCCTATATCAGTTAATTCACATTAAGGAAATCGAATTTAGAAAGCAGTAGAGACGGCACTAATAATTATAAAATTGAATGCTCTACCCTCTCCATGACTTTCCAAGGAAGAATTAACCTGCATATGAGCTGATAACCAGAAAGATCTAAGATTATTTCCAATAGATATTGAGAAAAATGGTTGATATTAAGTTCAACGCTTTCGGTTTTCTTATTAAATTTCTTACACCATTCTTTTCCATATCAAAACATGAAATATTTTGTTATGTTCCTCTACAAAACGTAATTATTATATGTCCAAATACAAAAATAAAATCAGCTTAAAGCCTCTTCACTAACTTTTAACCTTAGAACTAGATCTACTTGTGTATGCTTTTTAAACATACATATATGGCCCTTACATGGTTTTTATACGCGGTGAGGAAGTATAATTTCTTAAAAATTTCATAATTTGTCAGTAAATTTGGAGTATTCAAATAATGACCTAAATTTTTGTTTTTTAACCTCGCTCACATTCTACCAGACAAGTAGCCTGAATGATGAACTCATCACTTGATCATTTTCAGGTAGAAACTACTTGTATGAGATATTAGAGAGCTTGTTTATTGAATATTTCCTGACTTCAACCCACTGTACTAATTTATATATAAGCAATGTACATTTCTGCTTTTGATTTTAGAGAGGTTAATACAACACACACTTTGATGAAATTTGATGCAGGCTGTAACTTACAGCACAATTTAAAACTTAGTCAGTTCTGAGAAAGAAAATCAAATCATAATTTGACATTATTCAACTGACTTTTTTAACGAGTGAGACACTAAATTTGGATGTTTTACTGATTTAATAACAATCATTCACCCGATCTTGTTTTAGTGGTTCAAGATCTTGTGCGTAAATAATTAAGAATAAGAACAGTGACATTCAAATATTGGTAGACAATAAATAACATTTCTTAGATATGTCATTTTCAAATCCTTATCTACTCATTTTTTTTTCAGAAATGTCACTGGATATATGTCAATCTTATTCAAATATACTTGATTTTTTAAATGAGCAATGCAAAATTGTTGAAAGGCCGACGGATATTCTATTTCATTTATCAAGCTGGTTATCTGTTTCTCAGAGTTGTTAAGTTCTCTTCAAAAATCAGAAAATACGAAATGCTTCACCACCATACACTTCAAATTCTTGTCGTGTTTAAAGAACTGCACCCATACTTTCAATCAAAACTCAAACAATTGTGAAAAATACATTGAATTTAAGCAGTGAGAATTGGGAAACAGATTAATAAAAACTTTTGATTTGCTCCACAGAAAATGACTCTCGTTCCACATTTCTTCTCTTGGAAATACTCAGCAATATTCGAATATGTTCCATATTCCATGTAAAAATATATTGAACAGAACACTTCAATGCAAAAGAAACCGAACCATTCAATAGTTGTTTTTGTTACAAACAAATCATTTAAAAATTTCGGTTACTTCAATTTTTGTATATGCTTTTCATGACTGTTCAGTTATTCAGTTTCTTAATTATGTTGTGACACAATTTTGATTTGTTTTCTCCCTAAAAAGATATTTTTAAAAAGCAAAGAATTTTTTTCTTGAAATTTCAACTTCAAGTCGTATTTTTTGAAAATGAATATAAACTAATAATTCTTTGGAGAGCATCTTCCACTTGACTATTGAAATTATCCTGGAATTAATTAATTCATCAAGGACCTGATTTTCAACAAACAGTTATTCAAGTCTCAATTCTCCAACATCAAATTTCAACAAATAAGTTGCGCCTTGAGTAAATAATTGCACTGTTTTACACATAATAGTGCTGTATACTGTAGTGACTTCTTTAACATTCATAATGAGGTAACAGCATTTAGATATACTATGTTCAAATCAACTATAAGGTAAAAGTGTGATGTGCAGTCTAAACTTAATTAAAAGCTGAAACAGCGATCCTAACTACAATATTCCTGATAAACTAAATTGAAGCTAAAACTCACTGGAAGGAAGCTAAACTTCCTTGAATTCGAAATACTTGATATATATACAGTGTAACCTGTTTGAAATGGAAGTACCATTATAAAACGAACATTTTTCAATCAAAGTTTTTTTTTTCATTGGGTAGATATTCAAGAAGTCTAATACACCAAATTTCATGAATGAGTCTTTGTTTTCAGTTACAACTTTCATTATTTTTGTAATAATAATAAAATTCTTTATTATCATACCCTACAACGTAGAAAAACAACATAAAAAGACTATAAAACAAATACTTGAAAAAAAATTCAATATATAATAAAAATTTTAGATAATAATAATCACCACCACTCATCGAATTTGTAATAAAATTTTTCATGGTATTTGCTTAAATAACTGCATAATTTTCTTCACGTTTATAAAAAGAGGTATTTAAAAAATTACATTGTGGTGTATAGTGAAACATACTAATGACTGAAAGAACAGGTAATATATTGTGACTGTGAAAATAACTGTCCATTCAATGATATTTGAGGTTTGAGATGAGATTGAGCCTGTTTTGAACTATTCAGGTGCATTCCTTTTTCAGAACATGATTTATACATTTCATTTGATACCTCTGTTAATTGTCTTGACATCTATCTATAGCAGCTACGCTAGCAGACATATCATCAGCACATTGGCACAACATAACATCTGGCATAATTTTTGAAAGATCATTAGCATTAGCAAAAATAATAATATACGACTTGAGTCCTGTGATACCCCATGTAATATGACAGTTTTTTTTAAATATGTACAATTAAATATCTGTAACCATAATATCAGAAACTGTAAAAAATTATTGGAGAATTTTTTTGTAAATGGATGTCAATGGATCCACATCAAAATTACTTTGAAATGTGTTTTTCATTAAAAAAATTAGGGAATACAATTTGAAAAATATATCAGTTGAATATGCCAGAAATTCTTATTCCTCTAGATTCAGCAAATTTACGTTTTATTTTTATAACGGTACAAAATTTCATCAAAATATGTTCATCATTAAAAAGTTATGAGTAATGACCTATAGAAAGACTTTTTACCAAACTTCTTTTACTTTTTTTAATGACGAACTCATTTCTGAATAATGATGGAAAAAAAAAAACTTGCTGAATCCAGAGGAGTAGTCAGAATTTTTATGAAAGCTCTAAAATTGAATTTGTGGTATAATCAATGGCATCTTTTCAAATTTTATTCCCTTATAACTATTGTATTGTGAAAAGCGTGTCATGGGTTTTGTAAACCTTTTATATGAAAATCAAAATAAGTATTTTTTTGTTATATTTTTGAAAGAAACCATTTTAACTACGTGAATCAAATAATGTTGTCAGATGAAAAATCGATTTTTTTACTTCGAAACATAATAAAATAACAGTTGATCCTCAATTACTCATTCATGAAATTTGGTGTTCTTTAATACTTCTCAAATGTTCACCTAATAAAAACAAATCATTCCTGTGGAAAAATATGTGTCTTATAAAAGTGCTTTCACTTTAAATGGATCACATAATATGCATTCAGTTTATGAATAAATAACTTATAATGAAAACTTTACTTCACTGAAATACTTTGCCTTGTGCCACAGTTTATATTTGTTGAAAGTACACAGGACTTTGAGGAAGGAAAATGATATGCTAAACACTCCATAAATAATAAACTTATTCATTTTTTGAATTGAGCACTGAAACAAATAGAAAATTGGATAAAGCGATTAACATTAAACATTTGTATATCAGTGAAACATTAGTTTTCCTTCAATTCTGCTAGAACCATCGAAACTTAGAACTGACTCTGTGGATTTTACAGAAATTTACAACTTTCCATAGTTGATATTCACGAAAGCATTTAATGTAGATAAAAAAAATTGTAATCATCCAGAAAGGAATACACATCCCTTGTCCAAAATGCCAATAGGAAATGATTTGGTCACCAATAGTAAATCATTTTCTTTTAGACAGTGTTAGAGAACATTGAATTTGGTCTTCTAATCAAAATTAGTCATAAAATTGTACTTGGGTGGCAAATGAAGAAATGAAAGTTGGGAGGTAATCAAATTGAAACTTTTTCATAAATGTGAAAAACCAGAGGCTGGATTAAAAGTTATTCATTTTTTAATGAAATTAGTCCATATTTGATTTGACGTGATGTTGAAAATGCCCAAAACTTTTCTGTCATTTGAATCTACAAGGTAAGTGAAGGTAGAACAAATTAGTTTTTGCATATCGTCAATTTACCCTGTTCCGCATAATTATTTACCTTACAAATAACAAATTCAAAATAATAGAAAATTCGGCCTGCTGTACTGTTTGCAATACTTGAAAGAATTGAAGCTATTTTATTGTGTGCATGACCTTAAGACATCTTGAATTGTACTATTACGATTATAATTGCAGTTGCAATTATAGTTACACTTGCAAAAAATACGAACCGAGTTTTATCAAACAAATTTCTGTTAAAAATGGTTACAAGGTAGATATTAATTAATGATTCCACTCTTTCCAAAAAACTGCAAAAATAAGCCATTCTCCAGGTCTATCCTACTTCAAGAAATGATTGATATAACATAGCTATTTTTTTGAAAAAAAATGACTTAGACATAGCTTACAGAACACATAATAATTTAAGCAAATTTATAATAAATGATAAAGACAACACTGCAGTGTCCGATATATCAACTTGTGTTTTTTACCCAAAACTGTATATTGGCCAAAAGAATAGAACCTTCTCCCAAAGAATTAAAGAACATAGGAGTAGTTTCTTGTATGCGAAAACCAATTCCACATTTTCAAACCATCTTTTAGCAGAGGGGCATTTGTTTAACCATGACTATGATGTATTACATTTGAAGAGAAAGCTTCAAACTCAATCTTTTAGAGTTATTAGATTAAGGAATTCAGAAAATTCAATTAATTCAATTAATGATCAAATTGAATTGAATTTCTCCCCTTACTGAATTTGTTTTCTATTGTGGATATTGGTTATTATTTTATTACCCATACATTCAATGAGCTGGTAAAATTCTGTTTGAAATATTAAAAAAAAATCAGATCATCCTTAAACTCTGGTATAATTTTAAGTAATCAATTAGATGGGTCATTTGAATCAAATTAATATATTATATAAAGCACCCATTAGGTAGAATTCAGTTGATATTAACACGCGTGATGAAGCTACTATATAGCGAAACAGTGACGGTTTTATAAATTGTTTAGTGGAAATCTCACTCATTATCTTAGTTTGCCGTTACTGTAATACACACAGAAACTTGTCCATCAAGATATTAAAACAAATTACCTCACAACTTTCACATAAGGTATTCCATGTAAAACCCAAATCAGACAGGATTGAAATTCAAGAAACAATTAAGCATCAAGTGAAATTTCATAGGCCACATATTTCCGTCTTGAATGTGATCAAAAATCAGTCAAAAGTTTCAAAATATTATGCATACTATAAAATATCTATATGCAATGAAATGCATCAACAACCTAAAATTAAACAATCACATCACAAGGAATGTCTTAACAAAAACTCTGAAAAGGATTAAAATCTAAAGCAAGGTGCACTTGTTTCTTAGATAAAAAAGCTTTATAAAGCAAAAACTCTTGGGACTAGTTGTGTTACAATAAGTCCATCATGTTTTTAATTATGCTTCTAATTTTGATATCAAAATTAGATAGGTGAGTTTATTGAACTTTCAAGGTTTTACAATACATATTTTTGAAGTTAAAATCATTTACTTTTCTGAAAGCTTTGTTCCAAATTGATCAGTTTTTATTATTTATTTTTTTTATTGAAAAAAAATCTGTTAAATCTTAAAAAAATCCATTGAAACATTTTCTCCCAATCTCGTTGCACAACTGTTCATTTCAAATATTCATAATACATTCATTACTCAGAGGAGTAAAAGCAACATAAGATAATTAGAAGATATTTTGTCAGTTCTTCAAAATATAATACTGTTCGTATCATTGTTAAAATGTCAGTAAAAGCTAAAATGGCAAGGTTAAAAATTAAGTGCAATCACATCTTATGACGAAAGGAAAAGGATTAGTTCATACTAAAAAACTGTTGTATTCACTTCATTTGATTCTACTTGAAATATAATTCCATTAGATTGTGTTCAGTAGTAACACAAGTTTTTAGTGATTACCAGGTCATTTTAATAATATAACTTACAAACTTTCTACCCTGATTAAATTCTGGTTACTCTCTCCTTTAACATACAAAAAAGACATGGCAACTTTTTTGGTGACAATGAAGTGAATTCACAAAAGAAGTGTTTTCTCTATTTCCATATAATATAAAAGATTGCTTTCTGTCGAATCCAGCGACCATATTAATTAACATTAATGCCCTGCATCAAAGTTGATTTAAGTATCTACCATATTTTTCATGTGATTATCAGAATTATTCTCTTCTTGCCCTTTTGGGTCTGATGTGATCACCATCCCCCCTGCCCTTTTTACCTACCTGTACCTGAGATTGTGCAGTTAAATGTAGTGATATAGCGTGAGTGTTCAATTTTTCTGCCAAAAGTAAATCTTTCAGCTCTTTCATCTTCTGACTACGTAAAATGACAGTCGGTCGCCTGTCTTCTGTTTTGGAGTTTTCCTTCTCAGTTTCTTCATGTCCCTCAACTTTGGAAGTACTCGGTCCTACATTTACTTTTTCTCCGCTTTCCAAAATCTTTGACGCAGAAGGTAACTCCCCCCCTGAATATTACAAAAAAAAAATTTATATTTTTTGGATGGTTGAAACAAACTTATCAAAATTGCTAATCAAGATATTCTATACGACAATACACAGGGGGTGACAACAAAACTAGCCATCAACACAGAATCAGAAAATATAGAATTATTTTCCGGTCTTATTGGCAGAAATGTTTCTTTTAGATCTAAGAAAAATTATTTATTTAGTTATTGTTATGCCCTTCATCTACTCAAGACCACAGATATTGATATTTCAATTTCCCCAATAATGTTTCAAACCAACTTGATTTTCTTGAAAATGCTATATTGTACTTAGTCCATTGCCTTTATTTATTATGTGATGTGTCTTTAGTTTCAGATATATTTATTGTTTCTAAAACAAGGCCAATTAAAATTGGTGTAAGTTTCACTATTAAAGCATATGATTAATAAAAAAAATTGTATCAACAAGAGTTCAAACCATTCACTCATGAGGATTTCCGGTAGGTTGAAGAAAGGCTAGAGGCTAACACAATTTACGTTGACCTTTTCAAGGAGTTAAACGGTAAACCCGGCATGTTATTTAATGAACTTATAATGATATGATTGCTGACTGTGACTGAAAAAGTGAGTACTTGAATGTAATAAAAACCTGTACCATTCACAATCACATGGAATGGATATTCACTACTATTCAAAAAAATCAGACTAGTTCTTCTATTCTATTGAGGCTTCAATAAAGCTTCTAAGAATGCCATAGAAAAATATTGACCTCAAAGTATAAATGGGATATGATATTTTCACCATAGTATGATATTTGAAAAAAATGTCAAGTCAAACAGAATATATGGAAATATACAATTAAATCAAGGGTTGAAAAGCAATGGTATTGATATTTGGACACTTCAACAAGACTTGTAAAAGAATGCTTACCCATAAAAGGTGATCCATCTCCTTGTAGCAGATACTCCGGATTCAGAATTTTTTCAGAACATCCTGCGGTCAACGCCTCGATGCTTGGATGAAAATTCGAAGTGGACTGTTCTATGGGCTTTACAGCCCCATAATCACCATGCCCTGCACCATTTTCTTTTTCATAATTATTATTGTTATTGTTGAAATAAGTACCATTCTTCTTCAGCAATTTATCCTCTTCAGATTTATCGCACACGATGTGAACCTGTGCTCTCACATCTGCATCGAACTTAGATATGGTGATGACAAGAGGTTTTGCCCAACCGATGTGCAGAACAGGAGTTGCACTACCTTCCTCCCATTGACATATGCCATCGTAAAATCGAAGAAGATCAGCAAAACATTTCGATTTTTTCAAAATTGTATTAGCGTGAAATCCAGAACTTTCAACTTTCATTATGTGAGGTATCAATTCATTAGCAATTTCCAAAAATTCTTTGTATATTTCTTCATCATCCCTAGAATAGTTGTATCTGAAACGAATAAAATTACTTGTTTATGTCATGAATTGTTTATTGTTACACTTGCTACTCTTTTCCAAGTTTTCCCTGACTTATTTGTTCTGTAATAGTTCGGTATGTCAAAAAGTAAGTATGTGTTTCCTGATCCAAGCCTTCCACTACCTTTGTACCAGTTGGTAAACAGTTTTTTGGGGATCTATTTCAATAAAAACCGTATTGTGATTCACAAAAATAAAAATTATTTGAAAGGGCCTAACGGAACAAATCAGGAAAAGTTTACTTAGCTTCTTCAGCAATAAGGATGTCCAGAACACGTGACCAATTCTCGAACAATATGGTCGCCTGTAGGCACACAATGAATACAATGACATAGGTACTTCACTGTTTTTTTGTGTTTTGTTATCTTTACAAGCTGTGAAAATAATTATGATGGCTGTTTTTAATAAAAATGATTATTTACTAACATTGGAACATGAAAACAAAGACATTGCTGTGCGTTACAAAGATAAAATCAGGGTGATACAGTGAATGGATCCTTTTACTTTCGCTTCAGAAGAAATGAACTTGATTTATTCATAATTTTCTCTGAATATGTATCTTAATTTTAGGTCAAGCATTCACAGAGGATGAACAATCCCCCACTGCAAGTCTGAATTATATTTGTAAAAGATAGTGCAATAATTTCAGCTCATTGTACCTGCATGGCAGGCCATTCTGAAGTTTGCAGTCACGTTGCTGCTGTACTGTATGGTCTGGAATATATCAACCAATTCAATATATCAATCAATTCTAGAGTGCAGGCCCAGTAAACAGTTTTTGCATGTGGCTGTCATGTTCATATTCAATGCTGAATTTCATCATATATCTATTATTTCAAGTGTTTTTTTATTTCTTGTTAACTGATTTTTGACTCTTCTCAAGAACATTTGTTGAATGCCTAGTTTCATTCAATGAATGCTATGTATGTAAACATTTCTTTGAACTGAAAAATCATAATTGCTGCTGTTAATACCTACTGTTGTAAAAAAATATACTGTAGAATAGTTTGATGTACCAGTAACTGATAAGCTACCGTGTAGTAAATCACGTTTTAAATAAAATTTTTTGTCAAAATTGTATAATTATTATGGATCATGTTATTAATTTCCATCAAGTAATGGATCATATTATTTATAATTTATATGTTTCATATATTTATATGTCTCATTTACAATGGATAATCCGACTGATTAATTGAGAAAAAACGAAAGTGGCAAGTACAACTGTGAAAGGACGCTCCATTTTGAGTTTTTATTACTGTGAATGAGTTACTAAATTATTCGATTTTTCTTCTTTTCAGTAACCATATCTCAGAAAGTAGACCAAACCATAAGGTTTCGACCTTAGATTCGTAATTATTAGACAAAAATACATATATTTAATAAAACATTATTCAAAACTAGCGCAAGCCATCAACACAAATGTTTATCTTGATTCCAATTTATGATTATTTTTCATCATCATATAAGAAGATTGACTAAGAGAAAATACTCACAGTCTTATAACATCACTAGCATTGGCCCAACTTTCGAAAGCATCTTCATACATTTTGTTTCTATAAAAATATCCACCTTGATATGTGTACGGATACACATGCTGATTGTTATAGTAAGTCCTAGCTGAAGTTATGGCCTCTTCAAACAAAGCTCTGCATGGAACCTTTCCATTTGTAGCAGATATTTCCTCCAAATCTCCCAGATTTCCTATTGCCATTGGATATTTTTTCAAGTGACCTAAGTCGTACAAGAGCCACAGGAGCTCTTGTTGCAGTAACGATACTTCATATGCATCGTGCGTCGAATTGAGAGACGGATTTATAGCAGATACCAAAGCCGCAACCTCCATATGGCGAGAGCATACAACAGGTTTGTTGTTTACATATAACCATGATCTTGCAGAAACGCCTTTTCCAATTTCCTGTCCCCTCTTGTCTTCGTTTCCTTTACCGTGCCACGTGACTTCTGCCGTATCTGTACCATTTTCCCCAAAAACGACCCAAGCATGGTCCTCGGATAAAGCTAAATGTACGTCATTATATCCCAAGGTTTGACAACCTGCTACGACCGCAAATGCCACCCCGAAACAGTCCAGTTTACTACCACTTAAATAACTATACAAGCTTTGCAAGTGAGCCCTGTCTTTGTAATAGCTTCTTGTTAAAGAATTCCAAATAACATCAGACACCTTCTTTACTAGTTCACGAGTAGCAAAAGAATTACTTTTGTTCGGTTCGACGGCATTAAGCATGATATTTCGAAACTTGTTGTAAAATATTTCGACCGTTTCGATTTCCAATACAGGTAAGCTATTTGGTTCCACTGGTTCGCAAACTTGGAGAGCGGCATTGGACCGGCTAGTCAGTGAATTTTCGATTACGCCCGTTACAATTGATAGCAGAGCGAGATCCGGTTCACGGACATTTTCTAACTGATTTCTGAATAAATCTATCACTGTATTGATGCTTTTTATAGGAAAGAAAGCTTTGTCTACATCTCTTATACCAGCCATGTCGAATTACATTTCAATTATCAACTGTCTAATGTCAAACCCGAGAATACCTAACAGTCAAATAGTTATCCTGTCAATTTAACTATCGACTATCGCCTTCAGATGGTAAACCCAATAATTATGGACATACAGGATTGCTTACTTTTGCGATTTTGTTAGACACGTCACGTGATCTCGTGACGTAACAGTAGTGACTGGATTGATTCAGTACTGCACTTTTAAATTAAAATAAACAAATTTCATGTAAATCCCTTATTAGAATATTATTTTTATATAGGATTAAATACTTAAAATGAATTAATTAATACTAAGTAAAAATTTTTTTTGTGGATGATAGGCGAGCTATTTTGCCATTTTTAAAAGTTAGAGGTTTCATCAGTTTTTTATTAATTTCGTGAAAATTGTAACTCCCCCAAAAATGTTGTAATGAACTTTGTTTTAGATAATAGTATTGTTTTGTTCCATCTTTTATAATAAACGCTTGATAATCAAAAATATATAAGTAATAAATTGTTTAAGATGTAACAACTTTTTATATTTATCTGACAAAAAATACATTATACAGTTTTTATTTTTTATTAAGAAAATGAGAAATTTAGATAGAATAATTTAACTTAAACTTTGTTCCATAAATGATGAAATTGATAAATCTACAATTTAATATATTATAATACTACATTAGAGCAAAAAGGAACTACTTTATCCACTAAATAAATTTCATATATTTTTTTTGCATGAATGTAGAAAAATAAATTCAAAGGACTAATGTATTACTTTATTTAATTTTCGATTTTTTTAATCACAATTGTTTAAATTTTTTCTTACTGTTGATAGTAAGAAATCGGCCAAATGCGCACGAAAGGTAAGCAACAGTCGTACGAAGGGAGAGAGAAAGAGAGATGCCTTTTTCTTAATTTGTGCCTGAAAGTTATTTCTCTGCATGATCTACACATCTTTCTGTTCAGTTAATTTTGGAATTGATTGCTTTCTTCATTTCTTTGTAAGATTACCCCATTTTTTTGTATGATGATGAAGAAGTAGGAAGCCAAAAACATTTCTTTTCCAAAAATATTTTACAATATGTATGAGCATTTCAATAATGAAATGAATATCATTCTAAGCACAACTGAATGAAAATTAGTCGAATAAGGAATCAACCTAGAAATTTCACAAATTTTTCATCAATCAATATTTCTTAGAAACCTAAAAATGGTTTCATTCGTGAACATATTATTCGGGATATGAGTAATGAAACAACGATCAAAATAAAATAAATACAACAATAAAAATTAATTGGCGCTCCGGGTAATGAATATCTATCAAGAAAATAGTTCATTAGAAGTCATTGTGATTCAAGATTTTATTCTTGTAACCTACAATTAGATAGTTTGCGAAATTAAGACCCTTTGACTTACTCAATCGTCAACAACACAAGTTACCCCATAAGAAGTAGGAGCGGTAAAAAACAACTTGAAGTTGAAGATGACAAATTCACAGCTAGTTGGCGGACATAGGTGGTTTTATTATTTTTCCTTTGATAAAATATTTGGTGAATGACAGTTCCTATCCAACCTTCTATTCCATATAATAATAATAATAATAATAATAATAATAATGACTTAAATTCATTGTTTCTAGGTTCTGCCCGTTTCGATTTGATATACACAGAAGACAGAATGCATTTAGATCATAAAACACCCATTTCTCGATTGCTTGTTACTGTTTTCTGAATTCTCCGACGTCTAATTAAAGGAAGAAGAAGAAGATAATGATACATAACCTTATTTCACTTTTCGTTTTCAAACTTCTGAAGTTTCATTTCGAACCTGGAAACATGTCTGTTTTTGAATATTTACAACCACAGCATAACAAGGCCAAGGCCTTCTAGATTCAGTGATGATATTCAAATGTATTTACAAGCGCCATCTAGTGGTCGAAAACTCAAATTTTCACTATGTTGGTAAGTTTGTGCGCTTCACCTGCACGTCGTCTTGATTTCAAACAGGTTGGAGCCTGGCTCCCTTACCCTTTGGACTGATTTTGTGCTCTTCAAATATATTGCAGTAATTTCAGTAGATTTTCAATGACACCCTAGGCATTGTCTAAGGATTAAATCCTTAGACAAATATTATGTGGTCACGCTGTTGCCAATATAACTCAGCAGTGATGTAAATTTATATTTTTAAGAACTAAATGTTAGAATGTTAGGTTATTTATATTTCTCTTATTTGTATTTCACAGGATTCTCAGAGAACACTTAAAGCACCAATGGAATTACAAACAAGAACTGATTGATGGTAAGTGATTGTATAACACCTAAATGAAATTTAATATACAAAACTTATCATTTTCAGGATACCGAAACCTAGCATTTTGTGAATCTCATGGAAGCACTATTTCAAAAAGGGCCATTTTTTGTTTTTCTTCACATTTTGTTATAACAATAAATAAGCAATAAATGAATATGGTTGTATATGATTTTCCTGGGTAATTTAACAAATATCATAAAAAGTGAATTAACGCGTAACAACATGCAGATCTCAGTCCAAAGATTCATCTAAATAGTACCTATACATTTTATAACCTAGAATATTATTTTTTCTGTTATGAAATTTCATTGAAACAGATTTAGAGTATTCAATATTAAATTATTGCGTTCACACCATGACGTAAATCCATCGACATAACCTTATTATAGGGTATTAATCCGGTCAATCTAGACATTGGAAGGTACATGAATTTACAACAAGCTGCAAACGTGTGTAATTGTTCAAACATAGTTAAAAATAAGATTTTAAAATTCCGAATGATTACGATGCCTAGAAAAAAAATTATTCGCATTCAAAGGTCAAAAAAATTGGTTTTTTGCGATTTTCAGGAAAACGGTAAGTTTAACCATAAAATAACCTCGGATAAAAATTGTAGATCATAAAACTCTCTACAAAAAATTTATCGATACTTTTTTCTCTTAGAGCCACCGTTTCTGAGATACGACGAGTGAAAATGTTGTAATCGTCATTATATGCACACGTTTCCACCATAGTGTACTTAGCGCGTTTTTTTTAACATGGTTTCCCCAGTAGGCCTATTCCACATGTCTGTTGTGATTTTGTCAAATTGAAAACTTGCATAATAAAATATATTTGCAAGGGTTGGAAATTATAAAAATTTATTCATCTGAGTCATAACCTTCAAATACTTCTTTTAGTCGTTCTTCTTCTTGGTCTTCTTCTTCTTGATCTTCTTCTTCTTGATCTTCATCCTGGGTGTAGGTAAACTGCGTCAAGAGTGATGGCCTTAACAATGTGTACATGCAAGAGAACACAACAGTCCAACTTTTTTACAACCGTATTTAACGCTGCATTCCTAACTATAGTTGCAAAATATTGTGTTCAGCAATTTTTCCGGCGCAGGTGGGAGTAAAGTCTGAATAGGTTCTAATGCATTGTCGACCAACTTCCAACCCCAGTCTTTTGGGTCTTGCTGATAACCAAGCCACACTTGAATTTGGTAATATACCCGAAAAAGATGTTGATGAGGAGCAGCAACTGAGGTTGGAGGAAGACAAGCTAATTGCATCTGTTTCTTATTTTTAGTGTTTTTTACGAAACATGCATATCGATACTTATCTAGGGTTTTTTTTTCGGAGCTTTGTACATAGAAAGAAGAAACTGATTCCCTTTGGTGATAATTTTTTGTTGAGTCGAATTACTTTTTTTGAAAACTTCAGCACATTGAACTAAATCTTGGTTTTCAAACATTTTAAAGACTGTTGCTTTACCCCTCCTGTAAAATGCAGACGTCATATCATAAAATAGTACACATGATTTTGACTCTTTGCAAAAGTAGATAAACTTTTTGACCAATATATTTCGGTTTGACTTTGAGCTTTTCCTGGCAAACAATTGAACAGGAAGATAGATGTTGGCTCAAGGTTACACTAGCGTACAAATTGAGGGACTGGATTTCATTCTACCTGATATTCTTATATTTATACTTATATATACCAATAGGAAAATATTTTTACTTGAATTATAACTTCAGAGATCTATATACGTGGCATACTTATGCAAATCTTTCCGATAGAAGTCAGTTTGTCCAAATTTGTTTCAAAGAAGTTGACGGATCTATTAGTAAGCACTGCTCAGATGCCTCGCAACTGGAGCTGGGAGTGCCACAGGGAAGTGTTTTGGCCCCAATACTATTTTCTTTATTCATTGCTGACATAGTGGAATTTTTACCTGAGTATAACATCACGCTGTATGCTGATGACTCATCTTTTCTTGTCTCCCAGGAATGCAGTGAAATGACCGAACAAGCTTGTAACCATCTTCTTGGTAAACTAGGACTATGGTTTTCAGCTAATCAACTACATTTCAATACAGAAAAAACTGAGTATCTAATCTTTCACACCAGACAAAGACTAATAAACAATCCACTCTCGATCAAACTGAATGACTTAAATATTAACAGAAAATCAACAACAAAATTCTTGGGATTAACCCTAGAGGACGATCTCAGCTGGAATGAGCATATTACAGCAACTATAAATAAATTAAATACAAAAATATATCAAATTCGATGTATGCGGAATGTGGTTGATATCGGCAGTCT
>WOGO01000231.1:0-26994 GCA_015342085.1 Leptinotarsa defecta
TAGCGTAAATTTCCGCTTGAAATACAGTCGCATAAGTTCCTAGGCAGGTAGATAACTCTGTCCTGGGTCTGCGACTGAAAACACCTGCACCAGAACCTGAAGGTTTTTCTGATCCATCTGTGAACCAACAACTATCTGCTCTTAATATTTCCTTCTCCCGTCAGCTTTGTAACCCCTATATACAAATCTGGTGATAAGTCTGATATTACAAACTACAGAGTAATCTGTATTTAAAGGAGCATTACCAGAGTTTTAGATTTTCTTAATACTAAACACCTAATACTACTCTTATTCATAATACAAAATTTGGATTTCGCCCAGGGAAGTCTACTCAGCTGAGTCTTTCTGTCTATGTATATTATATCTTAAACGTCTTGAACGTAGGTGACCAAGTTCATTCCATTTACACAGATTTTTTCAAGGCATTTGATAAAGTCAATTATACCCGATTAATTCAAAAACTCGAACATATGAGAATTTGTGGCAATCTTCTATCTTGGTTAAAAGTAATCTCTCTAATCGGATACAGATAACTCGAGTCAACGGATTTAAATCTATGGGAAGTTTACTACTGTCCAGTGTACCCCAAGGATCCCATTTGGGACCATGCTGTTCAATGTCTTTATTTCTGTACTGCTTTTCCAATGCAGAATTCCTAAGCTTCGCAGATAATTTCAAAGTTTACAAAAAAATTTATTCACAAGACGATTGTGTTTAACTCCAGAGCGAACTGAACCGACTCTCTACTTGGTGTCTTGTCGATGTTATGGAACTTAATACACGTAAATGCCATTTCATAATATTTAGCTGTAAACATATTCCTTCATCATTCTCTTATTCTAAAACTCAAGTCCCACTCAATAATGTAAGGGAATTAAAAGAATTGGGTTTATTCGTAGATAAATGACTTTCGTTTCAGCCCCACGTATCAGTCACTGTTAATAAGTCTCTAAAAATGCTTGCCTTTCCTAAGAAGTTGCACCTTAGACTTCACTGATATTAAATGCTTGAAAATTCTATATTGCTCTCTGGTAAGAATTCATCTTAAATACGTATTCTCCGTATGGAACACACCATATGCAAGCCACATCCATATGTTAGAACAAGTTCAGAAAAAATTCCTAAGATTGTTTGCGTTTTAATCCAGAATTACTTCCGAGAACTACACATACAATTATCCACAACTACATTCTCTCACTGATCTCCAATCACTCCGTAACAGACGGGATGATAAAGACTTGAAGAAATTTTTCAGTGGAATTGTTCACTGTCCCTCATCCCTACCCAGGGTTCTGACTTTGAGCTTCTCCTAGATTCACTAGAAATATAGTTACATTTTACCAATCACACTACAGAACTAATCAGTACCTTTATTCCTTTGTGCCACAGACTACAAGAACAGCAAATAAAACGGACTTTGATTTCTTCACTTCTGTATCAGAGTTTCAGAAACAGCCGAATTGGGGATAAAATGTGTAGTTTCTGCGAACTTGGTGCACTCGGAATATAACCCTTGGAATATTTCTAATTTTCAGTTCTAACTTCTGAACCAAATTAAGTTACAACTCTATTTTGTATCTGTTGAACTGGAATACCGTTGTTGCACCAGATTGTATAAAAAATGTTGGAATATTTTGAAAAAACAGTCATGTATGCTTTATAGTTTGAAGTATCTCAGTATTTTTCACAAATATTGTTTTTCTTCTTTTTTAGACACGCCAATTTGATGCTCAACTTGTTTTCTCTGATGGTTGATACCAGTGTTCCTGATATAGCACTGGAACCAGATAAAGCCGTAAGGAAAGTTCAAGACAAACTGAGTCTTGATTTAGGGGATGAAGAAGCAGTCCACTATATTCAAAATCTGTTGGAAACATCTGCAAGTGCAGTAATGCCTGTAATTGTAGAACACTTACACAAATTTACTCAATATATCAGAAAGTAATATCTGATAGGAAATAGTAAATGAATAAATTAGACTTTTTATGTTTTGAATATTACTGGAGTTCTATCCCAACACCAAACCGTTACATTTTTTTACACCTCGACACATGTTTTAATCACCAAGTGATCATCTTCAAGAGGAAGATTGTTTTTGTACAAAATGCATCGAAATTGGAGTTTGATTAGATATTTTTAAGATTTTCTAAATGCTGTTGTTGTTAGTATAGCCACACTGTATCGTCCTCCGTGAAGCTCATCGACTCCAACTTTTTGTTAGATCTTATCTTCATCCTCTTACTAGAAAGCTGTAATTTGGATCTGGCAAATTTTTGGACAATTTCCGGTCTCTTCGCCAGGTCATTCATTGGATAGACTACAACACATTACGTCTATCGGAAGTTTCAGTTCTTGACTGGTTAACTACATGTAGCCTGTCTTTTCATATTGAGAGCTCCAGTATGATAACAAAAAGAAATGATCCAGTTTATCCTAGTCTCTTTAATTTTCGGTGACAAACATCGAGGGTTAGTTGTTTAGAGTGCCTTTTGGTTGGGTGAGGCTACTACTTCAGGCCATTTGTATGAATAATGCATATACAACCATCAGGTAGGTACTTGTTACCGGATGTGATCAAAAGAAGAGTGGTCCCATAATGTCAGCAGCGATTCTATCGAAAGAGCATTCACTGAGGTATTACTTCAACCTTTTTCCCAGCCTTATCTTCAGACCCTTTGTGGAAGAGCACAGGTGATAGCGCTTACACCACTCTTCCACGTCTAGGCGACAATTGACCCAATACTTCCACTCATGCACTCTCACTAGAGTTATGTTTACTCTGAAATGTGCGCCATCGTGGTGCTGTTTGAGTACATTTGAGATACATTTGGTCATCTCCAGGGCACCTACTGGCCGGGCTTGGAAATCTCTAGCTATTCCAGCCTCACACCTTTGTCAATCCATTCACATACTGTTTTCAAAACTGGATCCTCATTTTGCACTGCCATGATATCGTGCCTAGTCATGAAAGTAGTGTCACCTTCAGGATCTATTTCCGACCGTACCACACCGTGGTCAGGTGATTTCTCTCATATTCTAATAGTATCTCTGGACAAGGAACCCTTGTCTGACGACCCTCTGGGTCGTCAGAGGAAACCTGAAGAAGTGTGATGTGATCTCCATATCGGACCTATCCATAAAGTACTCTCTGCCTGCTACCCTATCATATCTGGTGGAAAGTTCTTCTCCTGGTAACTGGGTATATTTGTCCTTCTGGTGTTGACAGTTTCAAGCATGGTCTTTTTTGTCCTTCTGGGTATTTGAAGTTGAGAAGTGCTGAGTTGCCTGACCTGATTAAGAATTGACGGCCATATAAAAAAAAGTTATAATGATCCACCGCCTTAACTACTAGAGGAGCTATTCTCTGGTGAAACAATAATTTATTTGAATATTCCTAGGAACTTACTAAAATAACTAATAACATCTTTTCTTACTTGTACCTATTAGAGTACTGCTCCTATTCCATGTTGGGATGCATCCGTATCGAGTATAAATAAACACTTGGGCATGCCAGATATGGGACACAGGTCAAATTTCTCTAAACTAGATTGTTTCGATCATTCAACAGGTTGCAGTTTACTCCCCGGTTTTTAAATTAGTGTATCCACATTGTCACAGGTAAAGTGCAGGTACTCAATCAAGTTAAGTATCTCTTTGGTGTTATATAAGGGCTAATGTAATCAATCATTTTTAGTTTAATGTATGTTTGAAAATGTCCTTATAGGACAAAACTACAGTAACATTAGTTACAAATAAAAGTGGTGAAAAACATAGAAAGTTTCAATTCTCATTTTTCATGATGATTTCCTACCACTTAGTAACGGCTACATCCTTCACTTTATTCAAATTTATTTCTCTACTACACTAATAAATTGAACCCAAAAACCGAACTAAACTTTAGACCAGAGGTTTCCAAACTTTTTTTCATCATAGACCACTTTCAGAATTTTGCTGGTTGTCAATATATTGACGCTGCCTTCTTTATACATATATCAGTGCCTAATATTCGCCCATAAACATAGATCTTCCTTTGTCGTGCACTGTATTATGTGCGGTTACAATATAAGACATAAGCATTATATTTACATTGATTTTTGTCATTTGAGTGAAACACAAACAGGTGTGAACTATCTTGTCCCAAAACTTGCTTGCTCAGATTGAATAAGTTTAAATTGAAATTCATCCTATAATGAATATTTCAATGACATTGAATACCAGATATTTTCCTCGAGAAAATTTATCTGGTTGAAGCTGGAATGATTTTGCAACCGTGTTAGGAATCACACGTTAAAAGGTAAGACCTCGTTAGTACTTAGCTCGCACAAGTTTCTCAACTTCTGAGAGTTGACGTTCGTATAGGGGCGACAACTGATTAACGGAAAAACAGATTTTAAACAGATCCATCATGATATACGGTATGTATTGTCAAGTCCTATTTTAGTTTTTAATAATTAGGTTGAATTTCTTATGACTAGTGTAAACAAATATGTATGACATTAATAAATCTATCTATGAAAGACATTTTTGTAGAGGAGTCAATGTTTCTGTTTTTGGGTGTATAAATTTACACATTCTGAAAAATAAAGCTAAATCAATAGAGAATCTGCTAAAATGTAATAGCTTGCAATTTTTCAGATTATAGAAGGTTACATACCCAAACCAAAAAAAACAAACATTTTCTCCACAAAAAATGTCATTTGAAATGAGAACAAAGGCAGAGGTAGCACTGATACTTGCAAGATCCACCTATGGAATGACATGGGGACTGTAACCAGACATGATTTTTAAAACCATGATAACATATGCATCTATGGTCTGGTGGCCAAAGATGAAACAAATCACCTCTATTGACATACTAAGCAGGGTGCAAAGACAACATATCCTCGGACCACGTCACCGAAATACATGTTTGATACAAACCACGCGATTAAAGTCTTCAACCGCGAAGAGTGGAGAATAAACGCTGTTTCCAAAAACATGCTCGGCAGAACAATTTGTATACAGACGCGTCGAAAAGAGTACAAGCTGGAATATAATGTGCGGGCAGAAATCTTCATTAAGAGTTACCTGCTCGGTAATAAGAACACATCAGTCTTCCAGGCTGAAATGTATGCTATCTTGCAAGGAACATTAATTCGAGGCTTTAACAAAATGACATATAGCCAGGCTGCACTAGTGGTACTGGCGAACCAAAAACTTAAATCAAGACTGGGAATGTCGTAAGGAACTGAGGAATCTGATGAACAGAAATACATTGATTTTACATTGGGTGCCAGAATACTTGGGCAACAAAAAAGCTGAAGAGTGTGTCGGACACGGATCATCATCAACTCCATTATAAATACGATTGAAGACTCGTTAGATCAGTACCAGTTAGGAAAAAAAAAAGATAAAAGTTTCACCTACACATTTCAATAGTAAACATAGACCTTTGGATGCTGAAATGAACATTTTCCATCTAAATATCCAATGTCTTAGTAACAAGATTGATGAACTAAATTTATTTCTATCAGAAAATTTGTATCATGTTGTATGTCTCAGTGAAATATGGTTGACGAAGGAACAAGTACCTACAATCCATTGATATTAAATATTACATAATCATGAGTTCTTACTGTAGGCAAAATTTCAAACGTGGAAGTGTGGCAATATTTAAAAAAAATCTTCCATCACAAAAAATTGACGTTAGTCAGAATTCACACAGCTGTAGTGATTAAAAATACTGTTATAGTGACAATATATAGATCTAATTGTGGTGATTTTGATAAATTCTCCAATTATCTTGATATCTTGGAACCAGGAACCATACTGAAGTTGTATTACTAGGGGATTTTAATGTAAATTTTATCTCACTCAGCAAAAAAGAAAATACTTACAAAATATACTCATATCTCATAATTTTGAAACTCTCTTACATGAACCTACTAGGGTTACTGGATACTCCGCCACATGTATTTATAACATCTGCGAAAATTTTAACAGCTATGTAGACTTTGGAATCATCTGTTTGGGATAACAAAAAAATAAATCAGGCAAATAGATTGAACGCCATTTAACTTATCTTACAATCCAAATATCTTAGGCTAAATTCTTGTGTGATTACATAACGTATGTATGCGATTGAAGTGTCATTTCCTCTAAAAAAAGTAAATCAAAAAATCCTTAAACCAAAGTGGTTCTTCACAGACGATCTGAAAAAATAAGAGTTGAACTGGAACAAAAAAATAATATTTATAAAATTACGGGAAATCCAAAATCAAAACACTCTTATAAATCAGCAAAATAAAAGACTACAAAAAAAATCATAGTAGAAATGTTTTCAAAAACTGGAGAATGGTAAATGAGATCAAAGAGAAATCCAGTTTCAGGAGTGAATGCAGTGTTCAATGAATATAGTTCCACAATGGTTGACAATATTATCGAAACAATATCTCCCACCGATCTGAGAGGTGAGGATCTTTTGAAAAAGAACATGAAAACATCGGTATTCCTGAAACCCACAAACGAGAACAAAATTATTACTTTTGAAAACCTTAAAAAATAGTTGTAGTATAGATGCATATATCAGTTTAAAAAAAATAAAACTTGTCCCTGAAATTTCAGAAGAATCTCTTACACATCTGATAAATCTCTGCCCGGCAAATGGAGAGTTTCCGTCACACTTAAAACTGGAGAGAACTACCTACCCATATTGTAAAGAAAATTGATGGTAATAATTGTGACTACAGATTTATTATAACAATAACTCCTATAATCTCAAAAATAATAGAAGTCATTATCAAGGACAGACTAACCAACTTTTTAGAAAAGGGAAAACTCTTAGATGATCATAAGTACGGCTTTCGTTCTCTCAGATCACTCAAGCCGTCACCGACATAGTCCACGCGATAGTCAAAAACCAAGATATAGGGATACATACACGTGCAATCTTATGTGACCTGTCAAAGGTATTTGATAGTATTTCTCATGATGACATTCTGTTGAAAAAAACTCCACAAATATGGAATACACGGAACAGCATTAGATCTCATCGAGTCGTACCTAAAAGACACACAGCGGTATGTATCATTAAATAACAAGACATCAAAAACTATAGAAGTCAGACATGGGGTGCCTTGGGGCTCAGTGCTAAGTGCCTTATTGTTCATCATTTACACAAGAACATTTAGATTTATAGATAGGTCTTTATTTTCTCTGGTTACATGAAAACTCCAAGAAGTGTGGAACATGTCAGTAATAAATAACAAATAAAAGCTTTACATACATATCTTATATTATCACACACATAGATTTAAGACAAAAAAACATAAAATCAGGTATATATAAATGACAATCATATATTTAGCATACTATCATTTAAGAATTCCTGCATGCTACAATAAGGTTTTTCTAGGAGGTAGTTCTTCAAACGACATTTCATTGTTGAAACTGGAAAATATCTTAGCTTGAGTGGAAATTTATTTTTTCTTTTACAATGACTGATATATCAACAGCATATAATACAATATTGTTACCTACGTTTTTCCCCGTGGGTTTACCAATAATTGATTGCACTGAACAATAATCCAACTTAACTTCATTTCACTTCAACTATTATTCGAATGTATATCGCCCTACTAGATCGCTTTGCGTACCGCACTGTAACTTCCACTTGATTGTGTCGATATACTCGTGGCTATAGCGTTTATATATCGTAATTGAATACGGTAGAAAATTTGCCGGAATTCCATCGAGTCGGTTGCATTATTCTCGCTACATCTAGAGCGGCAGCGAACATCGTATATTCGCGTGCTCTTAGCTACGTCACAATTGATTTATAGCTACCAGTGGCGGCCGGCGTTATTTTCTTTAGGGCATGATTTACAACAATATTTTCATAATTACATTTGGTATTTCATTTGTGTGCAGTATATTATAGTAATGGGCCTAGAATGGATCCCTATGGCTTACGTTTTTATCACAATTAATTACGATTTAATTATCCCCGAGATGTCATTTCCAAATGACAAATGTTGGGTTCTGCTTGTCAAACAGGATTTGATTATTCCAAAGATGTGCCTTTGATTCCATATTTGTCAAGTTTGTTGCCATAAAATTTCCTGGCTGACACTGTCAAATGCTTTTGACAGGTCGATACACAAAGTTATAGTACAATCATCTTTGTTCAAATGATGTAAAAATTTTTCAATGGCTTGATACATCACTTGTACAGTTGATTTACCTTTACGGAATCTATTTTGTTCTTTTGCTAACAACACATTATCATCTAAAAACTTGAGTAAACGTTTGTTCATGAGGTTTTAAAAAATTTTACTGGGATTTGGCAATAATGATATACCTAGGTCTGTAGTTGCTTTCTTCATCTCTGTTTCCTTCTTTAAATATAGCCTTAATAGATGCTACTTTCAATACTGCTTGTGAAAAACAAATTTATAAGTCAAAGGATAAGCTATGATTTCTGCTCGTGTTAAGGTGTGGTATCATTAACTAGATTACAACTGAATAGACTTTATTATCTATTTGGTTACAACACTTATTTCTGATTAATAATATATAAAAGTGCAACGCCTTTATTACTCTCTCCTACTCCATCTACCAGTGGTACTTTGTACCAACTCCAACGATTAAGGTTATGTCGATAGCTCTGCCTTATGACACACTTGCCAACACACCATAGGTGTAGAATACATGTGACAAATCGGAGTGCAATATAAATGTATCACAATACATTGTATAATGAACGTTTTCTAGAGCCAAATTTTTTACACCCCTTGTTATACATGAATTGGGCCTAGTTTTATTAAATACTTTTTCCACAAAGATCAGTTTCATTATTCTACTGAAAATATTCGAAAAACAGCTGTATGCTATGTTTACATCTGTATTCTGTGTTAGTTTTCCTTTGTTTTTCTGTGAAAAACAAATAGGTGCAAGGTACAAAGTTTTCTATAAAATACAATAAACAGTAAAACTTTGTAACAAGTTTACAGGGTACATTATAATATATTCAAATTAAGTATGAGGTTCGGCAAGCATCTTCTTTGCGTCAATAGTGTGTCTACGCACATGTTCTAAATATTCTGAAGTGGAATAAAAACAGTTTTTTAAAATATTTTTTATAACTTTTTTAAAACAAAACATATTCATATTTTTAATATTGGTAGGAAGTGCATTATACAATTTAAAATCATATGTTTTTTGTGATTTCATCAGCCTGAAACGTTGAGGTCTAATAAAATTGCTGTTACGTATATCATGATTGTGTAAACTGGATTGCTTGGGAAACAAGTGGGCCCTTTTGTGAATATCTAATAGGCTTGAGTAAACATATGAAGAAGGCACCGACCCAATTTCATGAACAAAACATGTTGTGACATATTTTTCAAATAAAGTTTGTGGAGATCAAATCGTGAGGTGTAGTTTTTGAAATTACTATGGATCTTCATCAAGTAACGGCAGAATCAATCGAAAAAAAAAAAAAGAAATTTGTTATTAGTTTCAGCTGTCTTAAGTAAAAATAAGGCACTCAATAGCTTACTTTTCAAACTTGAAATGTGGCTTGATCAATTTAGCCTATTGTCCAGAGTAAAACCCAATAATTTGACACACTGGAATTAACTACAGCAAGATCATGTATAGGCGCAGAACCAGCTGTGGGAGTGCCAAAGTCTGGTAATGAAGCAGAGTACCCCCAAGTAGTAGAGAAAAAGTAGTGATGCAATGGAAGTTGGTAGGTAATCATGAAAAGTTTTGGAATTGATAGATGTATATGAGAACAAAATAAAAAATCCATCATATTTTCTTAAAAGTTATATTACACCAACAGAAAATATACAAATTTGAAAACATAAAAAATAATCACATATTTAAAATAGCCGATAAAGATGCAAAGGCGTGTATGGAATTAGTAAAAACATTGGGCTTATTTTTATAATCAAGTCCCCAATCTGGATTCAATGATGGCATTGGCAAATTTTTTACGCTCTCAAAGTGTGATACACCTTTAGTAATTGATCGTTTCACCATGCTTTCTTTTCTAGATACGAGACTCTGAACTTTTTTTAAACGTATGTCCAAATTTGGTAGATTAAGAATGAAGCGTTTCCATTTTGGAGTGTGAGCAAAAAGCCAAAACAGTGTACATAAATTAGGAAACAATTGGGATTCTTTGTCACACCAATGTAACATCACATTTACAAGATTATCAATATACTCAGGAACAAAGCTATACTGTCTTGTGGGAGGAAACTTGCAAAAACTTATTAATATATTAACCGAGAAAATACAAGCTTTCATCTCCGGTAATGAACGACTGGTAGCACTAAGCATAATATATAACTGATCTGGTAAAAGAGAACCCAATTCTAGGCAAATCTTTTTGCATCGTCTTGTTGCAAAATCTGAAAAATAATAAAAATGTATGTTAGTAAAAATATATGTTGTCACCTGTTTCTAAAAGTTCAAGTAGTCCCTAGTGAAGGAAACACACTATCCGACAGTTGTTATATAATTTCTGCATTCTTTTAATTTGGATTCATTCCTCATACCCTCCCAATATAGTATATATCGAACAGAGAATTATTTCAAAGCTATATTAAACTAGAAGACCAACCACTATTCAGAAGGTGGATTGTGTACGATTAATAAAATTAAATGACAGGTTGGAGTTTCAATTGCCTTTTAGAAACTGTCAACTATCTGGTGCCACCCCAGATGTTTGAATTGTGACTGAAGTAAATATTTTCACAGGATGATTGCTTGCGAATAGATGCTGAAATAATAACATAAACCAGTTATGTTCCAGTAAATGCAAAAGAATCAATATATTATGCAGCAAACATTGATTTCAACAATAGTTTCTGTAAAAAAATTCATATTACAACCAATTTGAATAGAACTATCAGAACATTTCATCGAGAAATAGAAAATGAAACGAGTAGAGCAGAAACTTGGCTTGAAGTGGGTCTAATTTATATTGCTGGCTTAATTAATTCACATTAGAGACACACTTAATGAGTGTTGCAAAAAATGGTAAGGTTTAAGAAAAATGAAGAGTCCACTTCATCTCGTTTTTATGACAAATGTGCTTTAACTTATGTAAAAAATCTGAATAGATTCTGATTGATTACTGCATATCATTGAATTCCTCTATGTCAACCGAAATAAAAATATATGGACAACCAAAAAACAATACTTTTGGAAAAAGGACTCACACTGAAAGTGGTGAAATATTTTAAAAGGAAACAACTTGTCAAAGAGAAATGATATTATAAACCAGAATGAAAAGATACAGATGAAGATATATGTTATATTTCTCAGGGCAAATCTCATTCAGCAAAAAACTGTCGGAATATACAAGTGAGTCAAGAGTTTACTATTCAGCAGGTCGAAAATGTAGAAAGTAACGAGGCCGAAAATGAAATAAAATTTACATAAAACTCAATGATGTGGAAGTTAATTGGACCATTAGAGGAACTGGTAAGATGTGTTTAGAAGTTCATTGTAAAAGCAGCAGAAGATTAATTGCATGTGAAGAATGTGCCTGTAGATATGCACAATAATGCACATAAAACAATAACACATTATTTCTGATGTCAAATAATATAAATAAACAAAAACACTACTGACATTTCTCTGCAGATCATCTTATCAATAGTATCAATTCTACTTTGATTCACAAGTTTATAGTTTAGTGCACTTGATGTTGTTTAGCTGACTAATTCCTGTGAATTAAGTTCCATACTTTGAGTGCTTATAACCTTCAAATAGTTCTATATAAAACATACCTATATCTTTCAGGGCATTAATAATATGAAATAATGTTGAGCTTGTGTTCGCAAAGGTTTCTAATGCTGCTTTACACTTCCATTCCAATGACTTTTCAGGAACTGCATTAGCATTTGCCGTTTTGAATCGCTGTCGAATTTTTTTAAATTTGTAGTCATCTGAGGAACGGCACTTGTATCCCTTCCAAAACGACTGAAATCATACAAAAATATAAAAATTAAAACATTTGAACCAAGTATACCATTCTTAAGTATCAATTAAAACTGCTTTTGGAGTCTACACTACTATATTATGCTATTATACTATTTTTTTTTCATGAAACAAACTTGATGAATCAGTCAAGTTTGTGTCACCTGCAAAACAAAAATTAATCATGAGAGAAAATTTTATTTTTTTTTTTTTTATTGAAAGGGATATATTTTTAGAAGAGATTATATTTTTGAGAAAGGAAGGTTTTGGATTTCTACTTCTTCATTTTTATATACAAAAATGTGGGAATCTTACAAAAAAAGGAAGGAAGCAACTAATTTCAAAATGAACTTTTTACAAAGATGTGTGTAACTTTCATATACAAACTGGAAGAAAAAGCCCTCTCAAAACAACTACTTTCGTATAAACATTGTTAAAATACAAATTTTCAAAGCAAATTGATGTGCGAAAGTCCAAAACAAGGATAAAAAACATAAAAAAGCAGTATAAGCCTTAACACATTTTGAAAATTCTATGCGAGATGTTGGCGAGGCATACGAAAGAAAATAATAAAAAACATGAAAGACCAACATGACATGAATGAATTCAAGACCAACACTTCTCCCACAGCATAAGTTTCACCCACCAAATTTTGGCATCATCAGAAGATGACTTACAGTAATTACTCAAATCTCGCTTCATATATTTATAACTAAAAGAATGAATCTTCACTTTCATTTTATGTAGTCTCAAATCATTGATTTACCAAGTAAAAAAAACTTCCCAGCAAAGTCTCCGCTAGTTTTGGGTGAATGGTTTATGGAAGAATGAAACATGAACTGATTAGAATGGAACAATTATTTCTGTTAATAGTTCTATTGCCTCGCTGTGTTATTTCCAGGCTTTCAAAAACATTCAAAAGTCTAGGGTCATGTACCATTCTCAACACTCGTAGGTGAATTATTATAGCATAATTCCCCAAAGTGTGTTGAGCGATTTTAAAATGTTCTAGTCTGAGAAATAGTGTGTGCGCTGTCTGTGAGACCGGAAAAGTCTGGAGCCGCACAAATGCTTTGAATAACTACCATAGAATAATTAAACACTACATAAAATTGTTGAGATTCATTTGTGATAGATTTCAGGATGATTTCGAAGTCTGGGGATAGCAATGTGATATGAGAAATATGAACAAGACAAAGGTGTCGTAAGAAACACCCCAGTATTTACTCATTTATTAATCACTCACTTGAAATGCGAAAAACCCTGAATTTCGCTTAGGAAATCAATGAAATATGAATAGAAGTTTGATATTATCAGATTTAAGGGATTAATATGGTTCATCTCCTAATGACGAGAACCTGGCTGGTCAAAGTGACATCGAGAAGAGTGTTGCAATACTGATGTGTGGAAGTAGTATTTTAATCTATATGGGTATCCTAACATGTTCCTAATTCAGAGAACTTTCACATTGTCAAAACAACATACCTGAATTTTGTTCGCAGCTGCCATTTGAATTTGACGAAGTTTCCTCTCTTCTCTAGCATCAGAAGTGAAATAGTAGGCATATTTTCTTCTTACTAGATATCCTCTAATATACCTCTGAAGACCAACAACTGTATTTTTTTGAACTAAAAATCCATTCCGTGTCTTTTTCATTTCAATATATCCTCTATAGTATCGCTGAATAGATATGACAGCAGATCTCATGTTCACGAAGGTATTCATTTCCATTTTCATCTTTAGGTTAGCTCGGAATTTCCTTTGCAATAATATAGTGCTATGTTTAAGTTGAGAATAATATTTAAGTTGTTCTTTCATAGTCTTATTAGCTCTCCACCTCCGTTGGATAACCAAAACTGCATGCCTCAACTCTACATAATATTTTCTAGCATTTTGACCCAATCTCAAGACTCTCCAACGTCTCTGAATAATAACAGTAGCTTTTCTCAATTTGCTGAAGTGTTCTCTTTGTTTTGATGCAATTTTAGTAGCCCTCCACCTGTTTTGAACATAAACTATCGCAGATCTGAGTTTGTTATACCTTATTCGATCCTTGCGTGCAAGTTGTTTTGCTATCCATTTGTGTTGTATGAATAGGGTCATTTTCTTCAATTGATCATAGTATGTTTTCTCTTGTTTGGCCATAATTTTTGCTCTCCATTGAATTTGGACAATTATAGTAAACTTCTTCAACTGCATGAATTCATTTCTTTGTTTTTTCCCTTTCTGTTTAGCCCTCCAAATCAGTTGTAAACATAATGCTGCATTGCGTAATCTCTTATAGTTTTCCTGTGCTAGTTGAGCTAATTTGTGAGCCCTCCATCTTCGTTGGATCAAAATTGTTGCTATTTTCAGATTTCGATATTTTTGCCGTTCTACGACAGCTTTTCTTGTGGATCGCCATCTATTCTGAATTATCAATACAGCATTTTTTGTCATTTGAAATATTTGTTTCTGTTGTTCATAACTTTTTTTTGCTCTCCACCGCTGCTGCAAGACAATGGTCGCCATTCTTAATTCAATATATCTGAATCTGGTGTGCTCTGATAACTTATTAGCTCTCCATATCCTCTGTATATTCACAACTGCTTTAATCAAAGATTTATATTTCGCTTGAGCCTCCTCAGCTAGCTTTTTCGCATGCCATCGCTTCTGAATTACAAAAGTGGCATTTCTCAGGTTAATATATTCTTTTCTCTCAATTCTCATTAAAACTGTTGCCTTCCATTTTCGTTGAATTGTTACAGTAGCTTTTCTCAGTCTTTGATAGTTTTCTCTCTCCTTTTTCATTGCTGTATTAGCCCTAAAAACCCTTTGGATAAAAACGACTTTCTCACGTAAGTTCAAGTAAAAGTGTTTAGTTTTTTTCATCTTAATATTTGCCATGAATCTTCTCTGCATTACAATTGCTGTCAATTTCAATGTCATAAAAGCTTTTCTACATTGACGCATTCTGAATTGAGCTCTGTATCGTCTTTGTATTACTATTGCAGCTTGTCTCTGTTTCAAATATTCACTTCTTTTCAATCTTCCAACTTTCTGGGATCTGAATTTTCTTTGAACCAGTAGAACAGCTGATCGTAAACTTTTATATTCATCTCTCATTAAACGCATGGAAATTTGAGCTCTATATTTACGCTGAATTAATATAATAGCAGATCTCGTTTGTTGATACCATAAAACATGTTTCTTCATCAGTAAAGTTGCCTGGTATCTGTCTTCAATGATACAAACTGCATGTTTCAGAGATACATAATGAGAGCGGCATTTTTTCATCTCTAAAATTGCTCTAAACCAGATTTGAATTTCAGTAACGGCAGATTTCACTTCCAAAAACCAATTCCTTGTAGTTCTCATCAGTTTATTAGCTCTGAACTTTCTTTGAATAAACATAGTGGCACTTCTAAGAGTTTCATACCGAAATATTTCATAATGCATTGCTATTTTAGCTCTATAAGCTTGCTGTATAATACAAGCAGATTTTCTGAATTTTAAAAATTCGGTTCTTTCTTTAAGCATCAGTTTCCAAGCTCTGTAATATTGCTGAATTGATATAGACGCACCTCTTATCTCAAGATAACGTTCTCTTTCCATTCTCATCTTTTTCAAGGCTATGAATCTTTCTTCCAAGATCACTACACTTTGTTTGAGTGCCAAAAACTTGGAACGAAATATTTGCATTGTTTTCATTGATCTATACCTTGTCTGGATAAATATTGCCGTTGATTTTAATTTCAAATATCTGTTGTGTTGTTTTTTGCATAATTTATTAGCTCTGAACCTTCTCTGAATAGTTATAACAGTGAACTTCAACTTTTGGTAGGCCTCATAATCTTTGAGAGCTAAGCGATTTGCTCGAAATTTTCTTTGGATGAAAGTAACAGAAAATCTGAGCTTTTCATAGGCATATTTTGCCATTTTCATTTGCTTTTGAGCTCGGTACTTAGACTGTATCAGTAAAGCAGCACGTTTCATTTGAATATATTTCTTCTTTATCAGATACATGCGTACATAACTTTGAATTATCACAGCAGACTTGATGCGTTCTCTGTAAACATTTCTGACTAACCAACCACGCGATAAGCTCTGAATGTGGATAATTGTTTTGATTTGTTTCTTGTACATTTTTTTACAATAAAATTTTCTGAAACATGATTGAATTTTTATAGCAGCTCGTTGTTTTTTCACAAATTCAATGTAACGTTTCAAAATTAACACAAAGTGTAGAATTTTCTGAGATAGGTTGAGTCGCCTGTACCAATTTTGTATTTTACTAGCAGCATTCTCTCTCATTTTTTTAATTCTTTCCAACTTCCTTCTTTTCAATACAACAGGTAAACTCCTGAACCATTTTTGAATTGTTGTGGCACTCTTTACCATCAGTGGAGCCTCAAATTTATAAATAATTTGCCAAAGAAAGGACAGTGTTTTTTCTTTGTGACCGTCAACAATATCTTTGGGTGTTATATCATATAATATATTATATCCTGCGTTCTCCAAAGAATCAAAAACAATTTTCATGTTGTGTATTTTCTGTAAACGTGATATTGCCGGTACTCTGAGTTTCTTCGATAGATCATTTCTCATCAAAATAATTTCCATGACTTTCGTTAGGCGAACACCATCTCTCAAATCAACACCTAAACTGTTAACAGCATAGTCAAATTCGTGAATATATGCTTGTGAGTGAGTTACAATATAGCCTGAATATTTCAAAAACTTTGTTATATCTCCAACTGCTGAAAGAGTTTCCCTGGCTAACCGCAAAAGTACTTCTTTACTCTCTTTAATTGTACTGTTTTTGCAAAAAAGACAGGGATCATGAGAAATGAGTTTCCGATTTTTTGCCTGATCTAAGAAGTAGACCAAAATGAGAAATTTTTTCAGAAAAAATTTGTTGAATTCATCTGTATACTTTGGCAGATGTATTGATTTGTATTTCTTGATGAGATAGGGATCTTTGAGAAGTCTGTTTGCTATAAAAGTGCTAAGCCCGACTATATCAGAATTTGAATTCAAAGGTATTTCTTCATTGTATATAGTTTCCAAACCTATTCTGAGCCACAAAGAATTGTAGCTGAGAAGTATTGTAATAATTTCAGACTTGAGAGATAAATTTAAGTGAACATCTTTGTCTTTACGAATATTAAGCTTGCCAGCATCCACTGCTTGCATCACTTTACATAAAACTTTACTGATTTCGTGGGACTTGAATAAAATTTGAGCTGCTTCTCTCAAATTGTTCAGTTTCTTGTTAGTATGATATTTACTAGAAATGACTTCCTTGGTTGGGGCTGAATCAACTTCTCTTTTTTTGCATTCCTGCCAAACTTTTGCAACATCAATTTCACGTTCTTCAGAACTAAGTTCCTCTGGGGGTGTCAAAAGTGAATTCAACCATTTTTTGAAATCATTTTCCTGCTGATCTATCCACTCATTGTTCACATAAAGATTAGAAGTCATGAATGGATCTACCAAGTTTGTAGCAGCTAGAATAAACGGGTTCTGTATTATAATTGAACTGGTATCTTTCTTGCTAATTTCTGCATTAATTTTCAAATTCTCCTCTTTGATTACATCTTTGAATCTACTGAGATTCAGCCCAGAAGTTTTCTTAGCAACTCTGAATGCTGTGGCACTCTTTTTTGACCAATCCTTGGGACCAGAAGGAGTACATATTTTTTTGGAACAACTACTATTGAAGTTGATATCCGATTTTCGTTTCAATGTTGAATTACGAGACAAATTTATAATACTCTCTCTCATAGTCTGCTGTACATAAGATTCCTCTTCAATACGACTCAGTTCCATTCGATTGACTCCAGTCCAAACATTAACTTCTGTTGATTTTTCAATATTGTTCGTTTCTGGTGATTTCTGACTGATATTTCTATGGCGATATGTGGGTGATATTTTCTTGCGTGGTGCCGAAGAAACTTTTGAGGTGAGCGGAGAGATACTTAAACTATGTATATCTTCTACAGAACTTTCTTTAGTGTAGGTTCCACTACTAATATTATCTTTCACATATGTTTCAAAACTAGTATTTTCTTTCACATAAGTATCACCACTTGTGTTGGATTTGATGTAAGTTTCAGTACTCACATTCAGTGTATTAGATAAAGGAAGCTCATAAGTTCTGTTTTGTGGTGACATTTCACGGACAGGTGTAATTTCCATATGGATTTTTTCTAGACCAGTGGCAAAGGTACATGTAACGTTTTCACAACTCTTTAGTGGAGTTTTTACAGGAGTGAAACAAAATTCATTGAGTTTATATTCAAAACCATAGTTAACTGATGAATTTGTTTTAACAGAACTCTCTTGAAATGATGCAGAAATGTTATCACTGTTATGAGTAACCAGTGGTATCCTCTTGCACCACATATCGAAACTTGAAACTGGTGATTTTATGGGAGATGCATTTTCTAGGCTATCATCGAACTCATCTTTTGGAGATTTCTTATTATGCAGAATGAATGTTTCTCTCTTATTTTCATTCAACACGAAGGTTCCTCTTCTTTCTTGGGGTTGAATGTATTCCATTGTGAAAGATACATTTTTAGGTGAAACAAAAATTTCACTAGCTCTTGACGAATTCTTTAAAAATGATGGCGAGTTCTCCTTATTTTCAACCTCATATGAAATATGTGGCTGGGAATAATTGGCCATTAATAGAGGATAATGTGAATAGGTGTTCAATGGTTTTTCAACAGGAACAATTGAGAATGGATAATTTTTCAAAGGCGAGCACTTCTTTGAATATGCTGAACATTTTGCAGGAGAAATTTTTGTTGGTCTTGTTGAATAATATTTTTTTGTTGGAGATTTTTTGCTAAGTCCTTTTTGTTTCACACCCAACTTGTTTTCTTTAGTTTTCTGAAAAAATTAATTTATTTAAAATTAGGGTAATAAAATTTATTTTTTGAAGAGAAAACAGAAGTATTGTGAAAAATTATCGTCTTCGGTAAAAATTACTGAAACAAATATTAAAATCCAAAACACAATTTTGTATCGTCCACAGTATTTCCACAGAAGATGCCATTGTTTATTTGACAAACAGTATAGATAATAAAAACCTATTAAGATGCCAGAAGATTCCATTGTCTATTTGACAAACAGTATAGATAATAGAAACCTACTGACGTTATCTCGCTTGATCTAGCAAAAGTCAATTACTTTTGAAAAAACCAGAAAATATAGGTTTTAGAGGAATAATCCAAAAATTATTGTATTGAGTCGTCTTTAACCTTGTGATTTTGGTAAAAACTGTGCAAAATATATGACTTTTACTCGAAGTCATAAACAGAACTTTTCAAAACTATCAATAAGAAAAAATGTCCTTAAAATGAAAAAATTCACATTTGAATAGCTAAAAATCTACATTTCTTCCTCCACGAAGAAACTTTTTCACTCTCTCATCTCGATTCTGGCTAATTTGGTCACCGGATGTTTGAAAATTCCAATATTTCGTTCCACCACTCGAATCCGTTCGTCCATATCAGCATATCTTTTCAATTTTTCTAAGTTTCCACTTGTTCCTACGTAGGTTTTCTTCTACAATAAAAACTATATCATCGATTCATATTAGTGTCCCATCATCGCACATCCCTCTTTTGGTTAATCTAGCCAAGTCTTGTTAATCCACCTATTCCAATACTCAATAGAAATTTGTTTGAACTTCCTCAATTGAGACCCCAGATTATTTCCTTTGAATTTGCCTACAGTTGCCTCTAAGTCGTCTGGATCTACTGAAACTATGAAATTGGTTGTGCATTGATGATTGCTTCAGAAGAAAAAGGGTCAGCATAAGTTCATCCTCCAGAATTGTGTAGAAGCAGTTCTTCACAGCAATTCACCAATCAGTGCTTTCATACTCCTTCCATTTGATTCACAGCTGGTGGAATGGACCTTCAAACAAAATGCGAGGAGCATCTGAAGATGCTCCTCGCAAAGGAACAAATCTTTCTGTTGTCTGATTTCCGTAATCCCTTTCTAGAAATCATTCGACTCAAAGCCATTATTGCAGAATCCATCGTCAGAGAATGTGCAATTTCTAAGTGAATAACTTGGATAGAAAAAAAAACTAATCAATACAGTTTATTGTATGATTTTCACTTTATACTATTATAGTGAAAATCATACAATGAACTGTATTGATTAGTTTTTTAATATAGATTTTCATCAAGTATCGGCCAGTTCTATTCAGTTATGGGCCGAAAAACATGTGAATATTACATCTCATCACTTTTCACTTCTTCCAACCATCGCTGGAATTAGATAAGAATAGCTGAAATATCAATTATATTAGGCAATAAAACCTGAAATGAAAAAACGATTTGGCTAGGAGAGGACAACACACATGGGTCTAGCCTCACCATGTGTAGTTGGTCGACTTAATATGAGCACTTTGATAAGGACCTTCTCTTCTATACCAAGAGAGTTGAGAATATTCATAGTATCCTGTATGTCATTTGCTATATGTGCATTGAGGTTATTTGAGGGGGACTCTTTCACATTGTAGATCATCACATTACTGGCTCTCATTGATCACTCATGGACTTCGTATAAAATTTCATTGTTTGTTACGGGATCAGATTTGAGCAGCTTCAGTGATTTCATCTCTTCTTTTAGAGCGTTACCTTATTTTCAATGGGTGTAATTTTTATAAGAAGTTTTGGTACTTGAGTGATTACAGTCATCACAGAAGAATAGAACAGAGCATTGTTTTTGCAACATCACAGCCCATATTTCAGTACTTGTCATTATGTTAAATGTTTTAGTGTTGTGGAAAGCTGCTTTACAGCTGTCACAATATACAAAGTCTTCAGATTCCTTCACCTCCAGGAAGCATTTGGTGCATGGGGAAACCATATTTTTCAATTTGATTTTCTTTGAATGTGACAAATTTTTCTGGACTATGACAACTGCTTTGGTGTTTTTACTGATCCTTACTATTACTTTCTTTCACTATCACTTTCTTACTGTATTTTTTATATGGAAGTTGATTCACTTTGTGTCACTTTAGGTACAAAATGCATACTTATTTATGATGGGATCATGTGTTATGAGATAACTGGATGCAATCCAACTCAGTTTAATACGAAATATGATATTTGAATTATATTTTAACTCAGAAAATTAGCAACTGCTGAAGAGTGATAGCTTGTTGTTACTGTCTACACACAGAGGTTAGCGAAATGTGAACAAGTGTTTCCAAATATTGATAGCTCACTGTTCCAACTCTATTGGTATTAATATTGAAATTATAATTTCTTATTTGTAAAAATAATAGTTCATTTCATTTGTAATTCATCTTTTCTTTTGACACATTGAGTTACTACCTGTTGAATCAGTATTTGGATAATTTTCTGTATACAGAACCTCAGTGGCGCTGCTCAAAAGTAACGTAGGATTCAATTCAAATTTGATAGAAGCATTTAAAATTGATATTGGAGCAACACCGCAAAGTTACATGCTCTAGCATATTATTCGAATTTCATAATTGATATATGATAGTTTTATCTTCTGTATTCACATGACTAAGCATGTACTTCAGCTAGCTGGTATGATCTTGACATTGAAAAGTCTAAATTTATAAAATAACAATTTTTTTCCCTAATTTCTTTAGGTCTGACCTTGTCGAAACAAATATAGGGTCATCCCAGGAGATCATGTCTATCACTGACACTATTTAATATATTCATCACAGACCTTCCCAGTAATTTGTAAAGAAAGAGTTATCCAATTATATATGCAGATGATACAAATTTAGTAACCACAGGAAAATCCGAACAAGAACTACAAAATAAATCTATTGAGTCCACTAGATTATGTTCCAATGATGTGCTGAAAATAGTAATGTTGATAAATCACTGCACTTCAATTCTTTACGAAAAATGTTACAGTAAATGATAGCTTATTACTCTGAATCGAAGGAAAATCTTTAGAAAATTTGTCAATTACAAAATTTTTAGAAATCTGTTTCATAAACTGTTGTGGAATAGACGATATATCATCCAAACTAAGTTTGTACTGTTTTGTTATAAAAAACCTCCGCAAAACAATATCAGGGGAAGCCCTGAAATTATTATATTTTGGACTTGTAGAATCAAATCTCTCATAAGGCCTTAGATTCTGGGGTCAAACACACAACTTTGGTAAACTCTTCACCACACAAAAAAAAAATGATTAGCTGTATGACTGATACATCAAAAGTAACTTCATGTAGGAACCAATTTGCCAATCTTGGTATAATGACAATACCTGGTCTATATTTTATTTTTGCAATTGTACATATAAATAAAAATGATCATCTCACAGCAAAGAAGGAAATCTACTACTATAATAATCGGTATAAAGACAGGATCAATGAATCCATCTCAACACTGTCAATAGGACAAGAAAATTCATGTTATGTTTGAATGAGATTCTATTACAAAATATGTGAGTTGGAAGAGTTGAAGGATGTGAAAAAAAAATAAAAAAAAAATTTGAAAATGTTGATTCAAAAAAGGTACTACTCAATACAAGAGTTTCTTGATGAAAAATTTATGGCATCCAATATATTAGAATTTCAATTATTTCATTATATTTTATTTTGTTTGAAGTATATGTTTGAATATCGAATGGTTTTAACATATATCTAATATGCATCCAATATCGAATGCTGGTAACAGGTATCCAATGTTGAAATATTATTATATTGATTTAAAATTGTGAAAATTTGTGATACTGGCACTTTCCATAACGTATGATGTCTTCATGTATATTTGTGTTGTATCATAACATTCAGAGGAAAATAAAATATCAATCTATCTATAGTAGTAGTAGTAGAATTGCCAACTTAAACTATGTTTATCAACATATAGTAAGTCTATAAAAATTATCTGACAAATGAAAAAACAAAACAAAATAATATTAACAATTGTCACTCACATTTTTCGGAATTGATGTGAACGCAATATATACATCCTTTTGTATTTTACCGAAATCTTTAAAAGTGATTGTATGTCTAACTGATTCCTTTTTCATAGGTTTCCATCTTATTTCAAATATTTCTTCCGAATACCTTCCAATAATTTTTTCGATCCAATTGTAGGAAACATTAATTTCTTCAGGCAACGGTCTTGAGAGAAAAAGCTGCAAAATATGATTACACAATCAAAAGTTCAAACAAAAAACTTCAATTTTATAGAATACTCTCGGGTCTTGTTAGTTTTCAATATTAGGTACTTTCAGTACGATAAGAAAGCTACTTACAGTTATATCATGGTCAGTTGGATTTTTAATTAACAACTGTCGTGCTGCTGTATCACCAATCCTGATATTATCAAAAAAAAGTTTAGGAGTTGGCGTAAAAGGCGCTAATAATAAATTTTCTATTTTCTCAGATTCATTTTCTTTAACAACAGGTATAGGATTTTTCTCTCTTCTCACTGGTGAAAACTAGAAAAAAAGGTATGACGGGTTTTAATATATTTACAAATAAATAATAAAAGTTCATAAAGGTTTTCATATACAGGTGTATTTTTTAATTACTAATAACTTCTTTAATTTTGAACCACTCTATCTTGTTTTCCATATTTTCTACTATAAAGCCCATAATGCAATTGGGACAAAGTCCATTTGTTTATTGTGTTACAGAAATATGAAAAAGGTATTTTTTTGATTCAATAACAGTAATTATTGCATCTACAAGACTTCATTGTAACATAGAAAATATATGCCATGTGTGACGAATTTTGTGAAGAAAATTGTGTTGAAAAAAGTATATCAATCAATATTTAATTTTTCCTTCTTGATTTTCCGTTAAACTATTTGATTATATTCTGTTATTTTTAATAATGTATCTACTATCTTAGAATGTGCATCTATTTTTAGATATCCAAAAAACCGTAGGTTCGGTGGTCTATATGTTGGCGTCCAAATGAGGAACATCGCTTGTAGTGTTTTGAATTGTGTTTGTATTATTTGATAGGTATATATTCATTCATATTTATATATTCATTTAATTATTTGTTGTATATATATTTGACATGTCTAATATCATTGTGATCTGAAAGATGAATAAATACTACTACTACTACTACTACATTCTGAAATCAATATCTACAATCCTAAATTCTCGAGAATTTCTATGAGCATTTTATATAGTAGTATATTAGGGTTCATATGGTGTTACTAATATTCGCGCTTGTATCATCGATTTTTACTTCACCATGGTACACCTGTTTTTGAAAAACCAGATAGATATATTTTTGGGGTTTACTCAAAAGGCCCTAGGTCTAAAAAATAATTCTGTATTCGAAGTCTGTCCAGTGATGTGTATATGATTTCTTGCTTTTTGGTAGGAAACTGGTTGGATTTTTGTATTGATTCAGCTGAATATGATTTTAATGCAAAAATAATCTCAGAGTTTAGAGTAGCGATTCCCAGGTTGGTAGATGCTAACGGGTTGGTGTTGTAAAACAGAAAATATCTTTTGATACATAGAGGATGCATACTATGTTTCGGGAAGATATCTAGGGCTTTATCAAATTTATCATTTTATTAAAACTCTAGCACCTTTTTGTTCAAAAGAATAGTTCAGAAGTTCATAAGAATTTTTTCTGAGAACGGACCCAAAAATAATCTTAAATATTAGCAAGACATTAAGCAACACCCTGTATATATTACTGATGATAACAATAATTTTTTCCCATTTATACATTGAACAAAAAGCAAAGTTTTGCAATACTGAGAATATATCATAACAAGAGCAAATGACAAATTTTATTTGTTCAGATTTATATTATATAAAATGATTTGAAATCCCTGGAAGAATCAATAAAATTAAAATTAATAGCTAAAAATAAAAATTGTATTAAGCAATAAAACCCTGAACTTAAATTACAGTAAAATAAAATACAAACAACCATTGAATATTGAACAATAAAAAAAATTAAAATTAAAAGTTTTCGAGCAAAGTTACTTCACGACGTTTTGATTGTTAGTATTCACAATCAACTTCAGGTGATGACTGGCAAATGACGATTTTTGACACTACTGAGATGGGACAAGAAAATAAGTCATTTCATTCTTTTTTAGGTTTCTTCAAAATAATGAAACCTTTATTTAGAAACAATTGCCCATGATGGTTTTAGTAATAAATCACTCAAGTAACATTCTAGTAATCGTTTCTTCATTTATTATATATTTGAGATGATATAACAAACTTTTTACAATGACTACTGAAAAAAGTGTCAATTATGTGACTTTCTTGTTGAGTAAACAGGCAAAATTAACCATAATTCACATCTTCAAACAAATCACAGTTGACCAAATTCTTAACTCACTACCTTAAAAGACAATCACATATGAGCAAATTAGTAACTTTACAGTTGTATTTCATTTATTTTCAATAGCAAGTAAGCCTTGAGAATTTACCTCTTTAAAATATGTTCTCAAACATCAAATTTGTTTTGAAATTTTTAACAAAAAACATTAATTAATAAAAACATGGATTTGGAAAGTGAGAACGAGTGTACTCCGAGCTTGGGTGCTAATGGTACTGAGTTTAAGTTACATCCACGAAAGGTGTATTTTAATAATAATACAATAAGGGACTTTATTCGATTTGTAATACATAAGTGATAAACATAATAAATCGATAAAAAAAGGTGAAGTTCAGCATGCTGTTTCATAACTCAACCTTAATCTTCAACCTCTCAATTTTCAAACTATTTCAAATTGAATGAAATGGGATTATTCTCATTCTCATCTAATTTTATAATATTCATGTTATAAATCATAGAATAAGTATAGTATTTTACTCACAAGAAATGGACATTACTTGCTGGAAAGTGTATGATGCAAGTCAAAAGGTCACATTTCTTGCATATTATACAACATGCAAATAAAATCAAAAATGTATTGTGATATGAAACATAACATTCAAAAAGTACTTTTGATTACGAATATTGACAAGTTCTATATATCTAAAATATTGGTCAAGTAAAATATACCTAAGTAAACTCAGTTTATGGATAAAATAAAACATGATAGAATTGGGATGAAAACAGATATCAATATAATCTGCATATTTATTATTACTTACCTGAAAAAACATTGTGAGTTACGAAAAGTGAGACCATAAGAATATTCACTTTGCTGACTAGTAGGTGTTATTCTCCTTTACAGCGCCTGTGATATACCTATATATTTAATGGTGCTGCATCCTCATTCCTCAATACGTAGCAATCTACTGCAATATCTTTATCATTTATTACTTAATGTTTTATAAATTCACTTTCATTTTTTCATGCTCTTGTTAGTAGTATGTGTATCTTCAACTATGCTGCTTGAATATTTCTAATCTAAAATGATATCTGAATTTTAGATAAATATAAAGAATATTCAGAAAAATAATCAGAAAAACAAGGTGATTTGAAATACCTATTTATTATTTCATTTAGCATTTGATCAATTGTAACATTTTCATAACGGACATTAACAATTTTCAAAATACTAAATAGTAGCATATAATCCTTTTATACTTTGGAGTTTGGCTATTCAACTTGTTTATAGTGACTGAACTGACGTACTGAATATCTCATTAGATGAACTCAAATTCTGAACCAAAACATCGTTAAAAATTAAAATTGGGTCACAAAAACAACAAGAAATTAATGTTTATACCATAAGGCATTCAGCTTTATTAAGCATAAAATTTCATAATACCAACTACAGTTAGAACAGTCCAATCGAATCTTTCGTATTTTCAACAAAAATGGAATGTATCGTTTCTGCTGGTTACTGGCCTTTTTTTGACTGTGACTGAATTGAATTTTAATTTGTTCAAAATGAAACTGTTTTTATTCTGTACTCAGGGCCGCAGAAAAGAAATACCAGGGGGGGAGCAAAATTACTCAACTTTCAAAAAATGAAAGCCGAGGGATTAGTTACTACTATAATATATTAATTTTTTTACTTAGCTATCCAAAGATTGGCTGAATGCTTATGCCTGTTAGGGTATTC
>WOGO01000232.1:0-26924 GCA_015342085.1 Leptinotarsa defecta
AAGACAAGATTCACGCATGATCTGTCAAAAACAATGTTGCCAAAAAGATACCAGCAAAAAAATCACGCATTATTTTATGTTGTGTGGCGTTAAGGCAAAATAAAAAACCAATAGAAGATCAGGTCAAAGAGGCGGCACATATATTAGAAAAGTGTAAAATTAAGTGAGTCCTTAAAAACAAACTGATATCCGAAAAGAAAAGCCAACACGATGAAATCTATGAGGGCGAATTGAGAACGTTATAGATCCAACTGGGTAGTTTTTCAAAAATATAGAAGCAATACAAAGGAAACCAGTGTATAGATTGCAGAAAATGAAAATTTTGCTCACCTCAGTGGTCACACAGACTGAAGATCTGAAAATATGGAGCTGATCTAGTTCCAGAAATTTGGATAGAGTTGATTTTCACCAGAGAATAGCCATCCTCAAAAAGCAAGTGAATAAAATCATTGAAAAATTAAATGCAATATACCTACTAGACATTTCATATGACATCTGCAAGCTATGAACAAGGCTCACCTCGTCATTTTTTCTGTCAAACTAATGAGAAACTTATCAGCTAATATTCAATAAAATCGTAAAAATGTATTGAGGGGTCACAAAGAATGTCCCTTATTATATATTTGTAGTAATAATGATAATATTTATTCACTATTTGAGATACAAAGTGAAAATTAATCAATAAAGTTGAAATATTGAAAAAAAAAATAAGAAAACCATTTTTCACTGCAAAGCATTGCAATTAATTATTTTAGCATGAAATCTGATCAACTTTTTTTATCAACAATTTCCGATACTGTCAAAAGTAAAAGTTCTTTACTCATGAGTGAAATGTATATTTTTGAAAAACTTCTTATACGACTGAAGTAATTTAATGATTGATGGCTGCTTTTGAGGTTTGAGTCTTGGCAGAATTTTCAATAAAGAATAACTTTCTTCCTTAAAGTTGATATTAAAAAAGTTCTACTGAAACATACTGTATGTACAAAATTAGCCAACAAAACGAAAACGAAAGTATTTATGAAACAAATCAGGGTCCTAATTTTTTTCTCTATCAATTCAGTGTTTCTGTATATACAAATATCATTTCATAATTTGGAGTAACTTCAGTTATTTAGAGTTCTTTTCTGACGGAAAGGAGACCAACATATGATATTTCATTTATAAAACCTAACCCTCATCCAACATAATTATAATACTCGGTATCCTGCATATTGGTGAATAATTCAGACAATTCCAATATATTGATATCTGAAACTTTTGAACACAACAGCACTGCAAAAGTTCAATAAAAGCTTGGGGGTTATTTTTCACATCAACATATTTTTTGAGTCACTGGAATCAAAGCATTTCCAGTGTTAGGTACGATTCCGTCATTTTTAGGCTCTTTTATTTCTATTCTGGTTACTACTTTTCGTTCATATTTAAAAAAAACTGAGATAGGGATAGTAGCGTAGACTATAAATTTCACAGTCCTAGCTATTACAGGATTGTACATGTAATATATAAAATTTTATTCTGAACGCACCCTTACCCATTAATACCTGCATTCAATTCAGGTAATTTCAATGTATTTATCTTTCATTCCAATCAAACTGTGAGACAACCGTTATTTCGAACTCAACTGAATGTGCCATCTTGAAAGGTAAATTTGAAACCTCTGAAGTAAAATCAATCTATAACACTTTTCCAACAGCAGTTAGTCATCATGAGAAAAATAAGAATACATTCTTCAATGTTTTCATATGCCTTTGGACTCGCCTGATCATTTCAATTTTTTCTCATAAATTTGGACGTTCAATGAGCATTTTGTTGCTATTTTTCATGTATTTACTTATAAACTAAGCGGACTATAATACTAGCTATAAAGAGCACGCTCCACTCATTCGGTTCCATAAATGAGAAAAGTCCAGTACCGCTAATCAAGCTTCCGGCAACGGTTACAAAATAAGTGAGAAATGCTTGAAATTGTGGAGATGGTACATTTCAAAATTTTTAGATGTCTTCGAAAGTTTATAAATCGAAATATGTGTAATGAGAACGGTGACAAAGATCCCATTTAAAACAGCCCGTTGATGCTAACTCATGTAATGATACATATAGATAGATAATTGATCAATGAATAAAGATATTTTTTGTGATCAGGCCCTGTAATGCTTGAAAACTAATGATTATAAAACTCAAATGAAAATAGAAAAGTTATTATTATTAGAAAACCCTGATAATAGAATTGCCTAAAAATGCACAAAGTTTTTACGAGTGATGAACAGAAATATTCAGATATTCCCTACTTACCTTCCACTAGTTCCTTTGGCTTCAACATTTTCAACTGAACTTTTGCTTGGCTCTTCAATAGGATAACGTTATATTTCTGGTTGATTGACATTTTTGCTGTCTTGGTGGCCTTCTTTACCATAGGATGTTGACTTATGAGATGTTTAATAGACTCCTCAGTTTTCGCATTTTTCTCGCAAATTTTGTCTCGTCGCTTCTTAATAGCACTAATAACCTTCAGCAAGTTCTGATCTAATTCTTGTTTATATGGTATAACTTCTATAGTGTTTATTTGGACCCTAGGCTTCGGTTTCTGTTCTTCGCGGAATTTGGCATTAGACATTTTTTCAATTTTCTTTCTCACCGATTTATCGATATGATAAGATGGTGTCAAACCTAATTTGTGTTTGATTATGTGAGTTGGATACACAATTTTCAGGGCTTTTTTGTTGTTTTTGGAACTCATCTTCTTCTTTTCCAGCACCTTTCTCTTCTGCGCCATTTCCTTTATGGTCAGAGACTTCTTGGGTATGAGTCTAAGAACTTGTTTCGGAGTTTTTTCCTCAATCATTATTTTGTTATTGCTACTGCGTTTACTATTTGATTTTTCGGCTTTCTCTTCATCAGCAATGACTACTAATTCATGGGGATATCTAATTTTGAAAGGTTCCGGAGTCCATCCAATAATATTGTGTGCCCTATCAACACGCTGTTTCTTATGTTTAATTCTCATGCACTGTTCAAACGCTTTTTTGTATAATTCCAAAGCTCTATGGTTTTTAAAATATTTTTTGTTGTTCTCTTTAGCTTGATTCGCGGTTGATGAATAACAAAATTTAGATGAAGTAGAAAACATCAAGAATTTTACTTTCCTGTTGCATTTTTCCGGGAAGAGAGATTTTTTCAGAAATTTCAGTCCGGTTTTCCCAACACAAGAAGATGAAAAAGTCCGTGATGTTTTGAATGTTATTTCATTTTTTTTTGAACTTCGTTGCGAATTTTCCTCTGTATTCGTCGAATGTGACTTGGGGACATTTTTCTTCTGATGTGACGTACTGGCATGGCAAACACTTAGAATTTTCTTGTAAATGGTAGTGAATTTTGTCAAGGACCTGTTACATTTTGGTAGACTTCTAGACAGTAATTTATACATTTGGAATATATTTACTACAATTTTGAATGATGAATATATGTTAATGTGATTTGACAAATTTGACAGTGACACAAACATAGTTGTTACAACAGCAAACTATTGAGTTTTTACAGGATGTTTCGAGTTGGGACAATGAGTTAATGTCAGAATCTCAAAAATATATTCAAAGAAATTGATTTTCTCTGGGAGAAATCAGAGTTCTCTATTGACCATTTTGAGATTTTTCACCGTCCCATTCCGATAAATATGAAAATTGTGTAAATATTCGTTTTGAGGGCACCCGGCGATTTTGAAAAAAATTTTGAGTCTACTCAAAACTCTCCCTTATTTACAAAGTTACAGCCCTTCAAAGTTCAGAAAATGGCAACTTTTCAGCCTTCTTTTTCACAAGATAAACTATTTAAAAACACAACTATTTATTAGCTAGGTCCCCTTTATACCTTATTCGTCCTTAATTGACACTTTCAATTCATCAACCAACATTTTTTTTATAAAAACTTAATTTAAAAACGAATGCTTCTTCTGGTGACATTTTTCTATTTCCAGATTAGTTACTAGTGACATTTCAGATAAAAGCGGTTGGTATTTGCCGCCGTCTACTATTACAAATTCGTAGATTTGGATTTCTAGTTTGACGTGAGTGATTAGAAAAACACAAAATGGATTTGAACGAAATTATACATGGTTCCATATTATAAAGGTGTCGTCTATGTATCTCAACGAGACTCGGGCTTTTGTGGGCTTCTTCAAAGGCCAGAATTTTAAACCACTACATATGTATATTAGTTATAACCGGTGAAAGTGACAACCCCATTGGAAGTCCATCATCTTGCGTAAAGAATTCTGCTACTGCTACTTCAGTTGGAAGTAGCAGTTTCGTACACAGCATCCTAGTAATTCCATGATAACTTGTATCGGTAAGTTTGCTCTATCTTTCAGGTCCCCATCTTCAGATATCTTCCTCTGTATGAGTTGAAGTGCTTCTTCGACAGGGACGTTGGTGTAGAGGTTTTTCACGTCGAAACTGATCAGTTGATCCTGCTCTTTGACTTCGATTGCGCCTAGTAGTTCACCAAAATACCTTGAATTTTTCACAAAACATGATGTTTTTCCTTGCAGTGGTTTAATTATTGGTAGTAAAAATCTGGACAAGTTCTAAGTGGCTGAATCTCTGGAGCTAATGATCGGTCTGAGCGGAACATCATTCTTGTCGATTTTGGGTAGTCCATACAAGTAGGGGGCTTACTGTAGTGCGGTGTTAGCGATGATCTCTCTTTTTCCGAAAAATGGACTTGGTGTTTTTTCAACATCTGGTACAACTTCCTTTCAATTAATGCAGTACGACCCCTTACGATCTTCGTGTATTTTCCTTTCTGAAGCACCTCTTCGATCTTCTATTCGTAAAGATCAGTATCCATCACAACAGTAGCGTTTCCCTTATCTACAGGTAAGATCTTGATGATGTTGCCTCTACGTAGTTCGTTAAGGTCTATTCGTTCTTCATTGCTGATGTTAGATGTTGGAACTGGTTCCCGATCTAGCTGTCCTCTGATTTTCCATCTGAATTCTTCTAATTCGATCTGATCAACAAGGGAACTGGTGGATTCCACTGCAGTTATTAATTCCAAAGTGGGCACACATGTTGGTGTAATGGTGAAGTTTAGATCTTTTCTCAACAAGGATTCTTCTATGTCCGTGACCGAAGGGCAACTCATGTTGATGACGTTGTTTGGCGTGTTCGGCAATTTTTTGCTATCAAGAAAAATTAAGCAAATTTTGTGTGAAAAATTAAAAACACGAAATGTTAACAGTGGCATACGGTGATTGTACTCTGAGTCAAAAAATGTTAATACGTGGTACAAGCTCCTCTCAGAAGGTCAAGAAGTTGTGAATGATGACGTCGCCCTGGAAGCCCCAGCACATACACAACCGATGGAAATGTTGAGAAAGTGACGAAAATTGTTATGAAGAATCGTCGAATCAGTGTTAGAGAAGTTGCTGAGGATGTCGTCATATCCGTTGGCTCATTTCCAAGAATAATCTTTCAGATTCATTCATATGCAACAATTTTGGTTCAATTATAGTCCACTTTATGACTTTTGACAACATGGTTACTGATGGTGTTACAGGATGTAATCTGAAACAATACTATTTTCGTGTAGTTTTGACGTAGGACTGGTATATGCACGTCCACAATTATGAGAGGGGGTTGAATAAACTATTTTTTTGTGTAATTTTATTTGAGTGATTCATGGTACCTTCCGCCTTTATTAGGCAAATAACCGTGTCTTTTTTCCCAACCCCAACAAGGTCCATCATATCCCCTCACGACGAATTCACAAATTCGCCACCGCCCCCCGTACAAAACTGATCGGCATTGGCGAAAAACGCACATTCTGGACACGGCACGAAAGGTCTACGATCTCGGCTGTACTCTCACACACAAAACAACCGAAAAGTACTTACGATATACGGATGTGTTGAGTGAGTTGGGCGGGCAAGCTCGTGATCGCTTACGTATAATTATCGGAGAAACCTAAAACAAACAAGTGCTTGTTGACTCGCTGACCCGCCAACTCGAAATTGAGCCCTACGAAGAGGAGATTTAGAGAGGCGACTGTTAATTTTAGTCGGATTCGTGATTTTCTGAAATAATGACGGTCGACCGGCATCATGATCAATTGGGGATGGCCTAGTTTGTTATAAGTATACGGTATGTGATTATAAAGCCAACATATTCTTGAATACGAGAGGAGATAACAAGGATCTCTCTCAAGGGAAAATTGTGGGTTAGTTCGGGCTGTATCAACTACCGAATGTGAAATATATTTCGTAGTTAACATTCCATTCGATCTCTGGGAAGGTGATCCGGAATACCTCGTATTGGGACACAGCGTGAAGTGATTTGGAATAAGAATTACCCAGATCACACATTAGAGACATAGCTATGTTAGTGTTAAAAAACGTTTTATTATATGCCTATCCGTCTCGTCGACAAAATGAAAACTTTTAACACATTCATCGTACTTAATTTTTTTCTCAGCCATTTAATAGATACAAAAAACGCCTCATCATTTTCGAAGTAGCCAGTAGCTTGGCTTATATAAAACTATTTTTCACTGGCGTTTAAGTGAAAACAGTCTCATTATTTGGAAGTTTTCAAGGAACTTTTGAAAGATATACAGAGTCGGTAAAATTAGACCAGACTACCACACAATTCGATTTGACATTATTATATTACTCTTCATGAGAATTTTCTACGGCATCATATTTTTCTGCTTGCATGAAATCCATGTTTTCCAGAATTGACAATTCAGTAGAACCGTGAGTGAATTGAAAAACCTCTGAATTTTGGATTGAACTGTTTTTATAGGATCTTCCACCAGGAACTTCCGAACTTTGACAATTGATAACGGTCATATTGTTGTAGCTAGATCCGTCAAATCAATGTCATTTATTCAGTCTGTTTAGCCAAATCACCATGGACGAATTTAGAATTCAACAACACGTGCAAAATATAAAATTGTCTTATCAAATTGGGTATTCTGTTTCGGCAACGTACCGCGCACTTCACCCATTTTACGGTAACCATACTCGTCCTACTACCGTATAGAAGTAAACACAAGTAAGTTCACTCTACGCCATATTTGGGTCAAGATTCCCTACCTCAAATTCTATGCTCAGCCAATATACAGTGCAACCGACTGAATCTGATGGGTTTACTAAGCGAGCCAAGTTGAGGCATGGAATATTATTACAGAGTGAGTCGTTGTAAGTGGTGGTTTTGTATTTGTGAAAAATTCATGTCTAGTTTCAAAATAAAACCATTGTCGAGCTGTGGGTTGCTGTAATTTGCAGGGTGGTGTCGGCATTAATTTTTTTTTATTAAAAATGCACGTAGTTTTACATATTTTTATCAACACAGTTTTTAATAATTAAGGTACTCTTCAGCATCGAGTACTGAGACCATAATGTTGATAAATTCAATATTCTTAAAAACTCTTCAAAATAAAGTAACAATGTATTTTGGGAACAAGAATTTACCCTTACCATGAAGTTTCTGTAAGCGATTTCATATTTTTCTCTTGATGCGCTTGGTAATTATTGCTAACATCTATTACTTTCTGAACAATTTCTGGTGGTGTATTTTCCATCTCTAAATCTTCGTATTCCATTATATTCAATATTTAATAAATCTGAACTATAACAGTCAACAATAAAACTATTTTCGTTGGGTAAGTTGACAGCACTAATTATGCATTTCATCAGTCCGGACTTCCATTGTCTAATATATTATGAATTGATTTGAAATTCCTGAAAAAATATTAAAAAGATTTACCGAAAATAACAATTTTATTTGAACAAACAAACTAAAATTACAAAGAAATAACATAAAACCAAACAACAACCAAAAAATAAAAATTGAAATATTAATAAAAGCTGAAAATTAAAAGTTATTATTAATAAAAAATGAAAAATGAAAATGAAAATTGAAAGATTTCAAATCGAATTTCGACTGTTAGTATCCACAATCGTCTTCGGGTAATAACTGATAATAATTATGCAGTTGTCAACGTGGAGAACGTGTCATATCAATGTGATATGCAACAATTCATGACTGACTTGGGTTATCGTGATAACAGTGAGACAAAATTCTTCACTGTAATGGCGAATATTTCTCACTGCGTGAGAAATCTTTCGTTTTGAACGTATTAAAGCGATGAGAGAAGTGGCACATTGTATAGCATCCATAGAAAAAGAAAATTAACGAATTGGGAACAATACCAATCCACATGAGGTCCAAAAGCGTCTAAGGCATCCCGAAAAAGTCATTGTTTAGTATGGACTTTTGACTAGTGGCGTCATCGGTCCATATTTCTTTGAAAACTACGTTGGCCAGGTCATCACTGTCAAAGGCGAGCACTATAAGTCGATGGTTACCAACTTCTTTCGGCCTGAATTGGATGATCAGAACACTAACGACATATGATTTAAACAAGACGGCGTTACGTGCCACACAGCTCATGCCACAGTGGATAATCTGCAGGAGCGATTTGAGGGTATGGACATCTCAGGTGGAGGTGATGTGAACTGGCCACCGAGATCATACGATTTGACCCCGTTAGACTTTTTCTTGTGGGTTTTCTCAAGTCGCAGATGTATAAAAAATAAGCCACAAACCACAACGGTTTGTGGCTAATTTATGCGCCAAAGCCAATTGGACGTTTCAGATGCGATCCATCCAGAGAATCTGTGACGAACACTTGAACGATGATATATTCCATAAATAATGGCATCAATAAAACTTTCAAAGGAAAAAAATATTGATTATATCTCACACACACACACTTTGTTTTAGTCATATTTAAAGATAGGAAGTGCTTGATGAAAGACCCTGTAAAAGTTAATGAAAAATCACAAATAACTTTGAAATACATTATCAGTAAGACGTTTCGATATTTCTAATCATCTCTCTGTTTCCCAATGAAACATAAATGTAAGAAACAAGCACAAGGATGGGTGACCGTAAATAAAATACAAAAATCAAGATACATGAATGCATCCTAAAAAACAAACCGTACAAGGATGGGCGGCCTCAAATGAAAAAAACACAAATATTAAGATAAATACATGTATCCTAAAAACAAACAAAAGAGATGTATTGGTTCTGAACATTTTGGCTGGAGCCGGTGACACCGAAAGATCTTCGAGTCGAATATCCAAAAAAGACAAGAAGCTATTGTTAATGCTCTACCAAAAATTAGTTCTACAACAGAATTCTCACACCTTCGCCCTGTTTCTGTTCTACCTAAACTTTCAAAAGTACTTCAGAAGGAAGTGAGTTTCAATAAATTTTCTTCCCGACAAAAATATGTTTCTGACAGGACAACAGTTGTAATTGAGACAACTAATATGTATGTGTATTTAACGAAAACAAGGCTGCAATTCAGATATAGAAAAGCATTCGATATGTTAAATCACTACTAAAGCGATCCTGAATAATATAGTTTTACGACACGGGCTTGAGATTTTTAATATAATTCGTAACAAGCAATTAGCATAAGAGTAGCATAAGAAAATGACAGCGCTGAATCTCAGGTACCTCAGAGAGGCATCTTTTGCTCTCTATTTTATGGAGTTGATACTTCAAATAAGTTATTTCGAAGTTATTTCAAATATCAACTATATGCGGATGACACCCAAGTTATTCCTCTCCTCCCCTCTCTGAGACATTGCTCTCGCAAGATATTTCCTCAAAAATTATTTGAAAAACTCTTTGAGCTAGGAAACTTCCTCTAAGTAAGTGAACTAAACCCAAAAAATCAACGACTATGCGTTTTTAAGATAATAACAATAATGAAGAATAGCAGGAGTATTGTAGATGATATTATGAGGAAAAAAAGTTTAGGATAAGAATGAACTGAATCGCGACTTTTAGAAAAGACGAAAAACATGAAAAATATATAACTCCGTCTCATACCAATAATATACGAAGAATTTGGGAAAGATTTTCAAGGTACTAGGTACGATGGTGGAATTTGAAATAAGTCACACTATAGAGCCTTCTAGGAAATCCAAAGGACAAAGTCGGAAATCGGGAAAAGCCTGGAATTTACGAAATTGAAGGACTGCGGTGCAAAATATTATGAGCAGACTAGAAGATCTATTAAAATAAGGTATAAGAAACACTTAGCACACCAAAAATATGGAAGATCAGAAAAATCAGCAGTCGCCCATCATATTTTGCAACAAAACCATTCCATAGATTTTAGTAACAACAATGCCTATGAGAGTCTATAAATGAGTGAACATAATAATATTATGAATAATGATAGTGGACCAATACCTATATAGCAGATTTACCTCACTATTAGATAAGGCAATATTAAAAAATTAATTTGAGAAAATTGAGACGCAGGTACTCAGCAAAGGTATCTAGAGTATGAATAAGGAAAAATACTGTATCTAATTTAGTTCAATCTGTCTACTGAAGATGATCACTTGGTGATGAAAACACGTGTCGAGGTGTTGGAAATAACCGTTTGGTGTTTGGATTGAACTCCAGTAATATTCATTACTATACCAAAAGTTCCAAACAGTGCATGAGAAACCAAAGAAAGAGTGATCATTGCAAAATATTACTAGAATATCCTGTATAATTTGCGATACTGATTTTTGTTGTTTCTTGCATTTTAATGACTGGAAAAACATCTGACAAAAAGTGAAAATTAATATCAGCCTGCACAGTTTGATTTTCGAGTTTATTCATATCCACGAAATCTTAAAAAAATACCTAGAGTAACTGCCAACCGCTCAAGATAATTTCAATCCGTATGAATAACATTCCACGAAACACCTCACATCTAATCTACATATAGGACAAATCTTGTTCATTTAAATATATGATTCATTCTTCTCGCCTCTCACACATGTTTCCTCGACAATTTTTCACCTCGGCCAATAAATATACAACACATTGTACCGAATAATAACACCTACTCCAAAATTGTTGACTGAGGAATATATCGAGTCGAATGCAACGGACTATACAAGTAACTTATTACGCCAGCCACAATACCTAAGATTTTTATTTGAAAAGAGATAGAAAAATCAATAACGATGATGACGGACATTAGGTAACTTAAGTTGCATGTTTTATATGTAAAACATTAAATAAAGGTAGGCGTACCACATGGATCTGTTCTGGGTCCTGTCTTATTTATTATATGAAAATACGAGCCATTAAAATTGAAGTTGGGAAAAAATTATTGCGACTCAACATTGAAACAGTTAGTCGTCTGGTACGGTGATACATAGTCTTTCATTAGGCGCTTCCTATCTTTAAAATTTGAACAAAACAAATGAAGCAAGAAGAAGTCTAGCGGGGTCAAATCGCACGATCTCGGTGGTCAGTTCACATCACCTCCACATGCGACGTTTTGTTGAAACCACATGTCGTTGGTGGAAGAAGAGAGTTGGTAGTCATCGACCTTTAGAGCTCGCCGTTGACACTGACAGATTGGCCAACGCTGTTCTCAAAGAAATATGGACCGATGACCACATCAAACAGTGACTTTTTCGGGATGCATTGAATGCTCTTGGATATCATATGGATTGGTATCGTTCCAAACTCGACAATTTTGTTTGTTCACACATCCATTTATCCAGAAATGGGCCGATACTTCCACACTCATTGCAGTAATGATTTCATTTATAAAATCGGTCACGAAATCATTCCATTTATACCTGAATTTCCAAAAGATACACATCATGACAGACTAGTTCCCAAATGCCATTTTGCATTAATTATTAACCAATAAATATGAACATTGAGGAATGAAAAATAGTTAGGTAGGTGCCTGGTACAGTGTTGATCAAAAAATAATTTGCATGCCAAAAAATTATTCGCGCTTCTCATTCTGATCATGCTTTTGTCAATCAACAATTTTTTTCAAGTTGAATATTTACGACAAAAATCTTGATAATTTTTGAAATGGACGCCGTGAATTTTTACTTTAATTTTAGCTATTCTTTGAAGGCTTCAGAAATATTTCTGCAACAGAAATTTCATTTTTCATTCTCATTCTTACAGATCACTCTAACCAACACTTAAGTTTTGATATTTGCAATGTGTCACTATAAAATTTGAATCTATAGCTCAATTATTTTGTGATTTGACAAAAATTACTTTCAGTCTTTGGGATTTCTGACACATATATATGAAAATGGCGAATAGCATAAGACCAAAACTATTTTCCATGTTTGTTGGCCGTGATCTGTAGGTTTTTGAACGCGACCAACTACAAATGCTGACGTCACATAATGAAATTACAATGTATACGCAGCTAAAGACGAAACATCAACTATAGAAACTTGCAGACCACTGCCAACAAACCCGACATAGGTTGTTTCACAAAGTTTTGTCCGTTTTTATGAGTCTACTTGAAACTGTAACATCTCAGTGAATACTGATTCAAATCAATCAAAATGACCGTCATTTGAATCAGTGCACTTTTGCCAACGTAACGCAAGTCGATTAATTCCGTTATCATAAAAATTGCGTGTTCAGGATTCGAGTAAGTCGACGAAAGACGTTTCTGCCAGGTTCCTGATTGGCGAAGGTTCTACCGGTAAGAAACTTATCGAACTGCTTAAAAAGATGGTAGTCGATTGGCGATAGGTCTGCGGAGTATGGTGGGTGACGAGCAATTTGTTTAGTATTCGGACGTTGATTTATGAAACGAATTTCCTGACAATAGGACTCTGCTGTGGTGGTTTGGTGCGATGGCAGAAAGTTATAGTGAATCACACAAGCGCTGACTACCATACAGTAACCATAGTCTTTTTTGACACTCTAAAAAGGATCGTTTTGGTAGCCGGAAGAGAGCAAACCTACCAAAAGCATTGAGGTGCAAGCTCGGAAGATGCGGCAGTAAAACCCTCCTACACACATACAATACGTTCATCAGACTAATTCTAGATTATGAAGCCATGATATACTGCACGCTCCCCCCGAGACAATTCCACCGCTACCTAACAACCAAGAGAAGAATCCTATGCAATATCCACCATCTCCCGTACCGCTATCCATCTCAAACATTATACAACCTAATAAATACTACACCAATCAACCTACGATTTCAGGAACTTCAACGACGATATGCAACAAGAACGTTAAGCAGCAATAACACTGATGTCATCAACACGCTGAGCACATCTTGGACTACCCGTGGGGTACCCGGAAGGATACCTAGGGAAAAGCTTCCGTTTCTCCCAGCAAGACTCCTAGGAGCAGTGGAAGATCCGTCAATGCTGATCCAAGACATCCTAGAGGATCACCCACTAGGAATCAGATAGCGGACAGCTACGTCCGGGAAGGAGCTGAATTCGGACAACATCCATCCCCGGCCCAACAACCTGGATTCATGTTAAAACTGATCACCGCAACGGGCCCGGACCACTCCAATGGACCTACGTCAAAAAACAAAAAAAAACACGAGGAATACATGACAACATATGACAACACAACCTAAGACATCATAACACAAGACAACACACACACAATCTCCTAACCCTGAAGAGTCATAAGCCTATAACACAGCCCCTTTCAAAAGATACTTTTTGAAATCTGATCATTTGGTATACCCTTATATTCTCTCTCATTATTTGGTTCCAGAACTGAATTTTAATCCCAATCAAAATGCTTTTCATTTACTATTTTCTTCTCGATAGATTGACAAAAAGTCTCTTATTTGTTTTTGTTCTTTTAACTCCATCTTACTCTACGAGGATGGTGTTTTTCTCCGCCGCCAATTTGACCCTGATATTTACTATTAATTCAACCTGTTGAATAACTACACATATACCCACCCAGTACAAAATACTTTTAGTTTTACTTTTACTCTAGGGAGAATGGTGTATAACTTTGAATGTTCGCCCTTTTTTGTAATTGTTTTATGAACTCTAGCTGAACAATCCGCTCTAGGAACCCAACAATATGTAACCTCTTTGCAAATAGAAAGTGGGTTCAGACAAAATAATATGTGAACTCTCTCTAAACATCAATTGGTTAGTGAAAAAAATAACAAACACTCACATAACGCCTCTTTGAGTGGTTCACGGTCAACTATCGGTTCCGTTGACCTGGTGTGTTTTCAACACCAACGCTTTAATTAACTTCTTGTACCCATTACCGGTTTATGATTTCAATACCGATTTTAATTAAATTTCGCAACACGCGCTTAAAAACAAATTACCTTTCCTATTTAGGGCCTTAGAGGTTGAGGGATGAGACCCCCGATCTCGTCTCGACGAGATCCGGTGACCGACTTTTTGTGTCTCCCCGCAAAAACTCTTCCAAGCCCTCGCGTCAACAACGCTAGCCACAAAAATGTCATCTCAGCTTTTTTTTAACCTTCCCAAACATATGATCATCGACAGGATGCAATATATTCATTTGTTTAGACTAGCTCAAATTTAACATGACCACAACGACGCTCGAAAGCCCGACAGTCATAAAGTAATTCAGCGCTTTTTCAACTGGAAAAATATCGACACCGAAGAAATGGGTGATTGACCTCCATCTCAATGAATAAAATAATATTTTATATTATTATCGCAATGGCAGTTATTACAACCGCATAGGAGCTGACGTCCAGTTAGTTCTTCGCCATCCCACGGACCGATTGTGACGGGCCAGTCTCTACCAGGGCCCTCAAATCCTTGTCCTGGATAACTGCAGGTTGACCATTTAGGTTCATCTTCGTGACTAAATCTTCGGAACGAAATTTCGCAAACCAACGTCGAACACTGCGTTCATTAACACTATCATTGCCAAATGCCCAAATTGTCTATCGGTCAGTAGACAGTAGAATAAATATTTGAGATATAAAGCTACAGAAACACTTAAGATCGAAATAGTCAGATCAAGACTAGTTATACTTTCTCTTCGAAGGCGAGAACAGTTACATCTGAAAGTCCAGTTTTCCTGGACTAACAGAGAGAGAAATAAATGAGCGAATAGTAACCGTGAACGCAAAACACAAGCTCCGATGTCGTGACGAAGACTTCGCAAATATAGAAATTCATATCCAGCAATAATGCACACGCAAAAGTCTTATAAGACGAAGAAGAGAGAATACTGGGAATCCAGCGCAACGATTTCGTTACTCGATGTACGATTATAAGTCGATACATCTGATAGGACCTGTTTTATTTTAGCGTGTTCACGAACATTTCCTACCAAGATATTGACAATAGCAAGCTACTTGAACGAAACTCGTGCATACTCCGGTAATAATGACCATTTGATTCCATCTACATGACCCTCATTGTTCCTGCCATGTAAAAATACACCAGTTCATTTTTATTTTTTAGTCATGATTATGGGTATGGGACTCGTGGTCAGGTGAAAATTTGTTACGACTGAACAAATTCTCACAAACTAACTTCCACCTATGACTTATAGGTTCTTCAAAATAGGGATTTTCTTTGCGTTGAGAAACCGCAGTCTCGAAAAGGCAAAAACAATCTTCCAAATATCTATGAAATAGTTACTTTTCATTTAGAATTATCAGCAATCACAGATCCATTAACGATGAATATCTCTCGAATACTTTCACCATCAACGTTGGTGTTCCCCAAGGATCCATATTGCCTCCAACACTCTTTTTATTGTATATAACCGACTTATTGGAAAAAACAAGAATCCAATATATTGATTTGCTGACTACAGCATACTTCTCATCATTCCATTTGGGTTCCAGGACATCGATTCCACGACATCAGATTCCAGGTTGCACATCTTCATCGGCAGCAGGAGGTTGCATATCTTAATGAGGATCTAGAGGTTATTTCGAATTCAACTGCTTGCCAATTCAACTGCTTGCCAATTCCAACGGGTCTAGATCCTTCTGATCTGTAGCTAAAGCCGTTAATCAGAACTTTACAAAATCCACAATTCCACCACTAACAAAAGCGGATGGTTCAGTTGCAACAACAGCCTTAGTAAAAGCAAATCTACTAGCTGAACAATCCACTCTTCCACACTAGAATCCACAATGCCGGAAATTACTTTTCGACAGCATCTAGTCAGGCGAATTTTGAAACAGCTTAAACCAACGAGACGTTTGGCCCTGATGAAGTCCCGTCATCCTACTTGAGAAGTGTGCAAATGAACTCACACCAGTATTTTGCAGACTCTTCAACATATCTTACAAGAAAGGGGTTTTTTCTTCTTGTTGGAAGACTGCTCGCGTTCAGCCTATTCTCAAGAAGGGGAAGAAAAATTTTACAAATAACTATAGACCAGTCACTTTGCTATCAGTGATATAAAAAATCATGGAGAAAGTCATAAACCACCATATCCTCAAATATTTGGTAGGCTTCAACATCTTGAGAGATCATCAATATGGCTTTCGGAAACAAAGTTCAACAGGCGAACATCTATCGTATGTCATCCATATTTGAAATAACGAAATCAAGAAACATGGAAAATCAAGAGCTGTTGCGCTTCATTTCTTAGGCCTTTGACCGTGTGTGACTTGAGGGTTTGCTGGCCAAACTTCGATGATATGGCTTGCCGGATCATTTCTGTGTATGGCTCTCCAGCTTCCTGAAAGAACATTCCCTGCAAGTGGCCGTCGATTGATATCTCTGGAATACTTTCACCATCAACGTTGGTGTTCCTCAGGGATCCATATTGGCTCCAACACTCTTTTTATTTTATAGCAACGACTTATTGGAAAATACCAAGAAACCGATATATTGCTTTGCTGACGACAGCATACTTGTTTCGTCATTCCATTTGTATTCCAGGACATCGTGTACGGAGGCACATCTTCACCCGCAGCAAGAGGTTGCATATCTTAAGGACGATCTAGAAGTGATTTCCAGTTGGGGTGGAAGTAACCAGGTTCCATTCAAAGCCACAAAAACACAGGCATCGGTTTTCAATACAGACAATTTCGCGAATAAGACAGGGTCAAGATCCCAAGTCTCTCCCAATATCCTATAGGCAGATCTGCTTGCTGAAGAGATATATTCTCAGGTATTATCTCAGCAGAGACACTCGTGGTGCAACGATCTACATTTTAGCAGACAGCCTAACAGCACTGAGAACTCTGATGGTGAGACTGAACTGATTTGAGGCTGCAGAATCTTCCTTAGACAACAGACAGAGAGAAATGATATAGCTTTGACGTGGGTATTAGGAAAATTATGTCCTCGCGAAAGAGGAAGTAATGTTTGTTTCTCTAGACCAGGACAAGTGAATAACTCTCTCGAATAAATTATGGAGTCATGTATAAATACTGGAAGCAGATTGGAAATGCTCTTCTTTCACAAGCAGATTCACAAGAATTAGAGATGTAGAACAAAACTGAATTTATTATGGGAAAAAAAGGGTTTGGCTTTCTATTTCTCCATCTTTATAAAATCCACAATTCCACCACTTCCAAAGGAAAAAAGAAAGCAATACATTTCTAAACAAAATACTCTATACAAATGTGTAGATCATGCACATGAGTAACTTTCAGACACAAACTGTTAGAGCTAGAAACCCATCTTGAAACAACTACTTTTATATGAACATTGGTTTATACATAAAAATTTGTATTCTTTTCAGTTTGTATTCCAAACATTCGTTATAGCATTGAATCAGATATCATTCATAGGAGATATTCACAATGTAGTATATGAAAGAGGTAAAATTTCACTTATATGGAATAGTGTCATCATTAATGGCGGACATCGATGTTTCGGAATAAGACACTTGCCTTAATGCCTCTTCGGCATCAATCTAGATAACATGAAATAGCCAATAGAAGAAATGAATGAAACATGGAACTTTTTTAAAAATAATGCTTGGAAGAGTGAAAGGATGTTAAATATCCTAATTGATTATTTATACACTAATAGAAGATTATTATTCGTTACAGAATTAGATAAAAAATTTTAAAATATAATAAAATTGAAAAGAACGTTTCGAACTTGAAAGCAATATAATAAACATTGATCTTTTTTTTACGTAGGCGCAATTACAAAAAATAATTGAGGAAGGAAGAATATCGAATATAGATTGTTTCAAATTGTTTCATCATTGAAGATAGTAACAACTAATAAATATTCGAATTTCATTTAATATTGAAGCCAATTTGTATTTTTTCAACCGCTTTGGATTTCTCTGTCATAACTCATTGAATTGATTTTGAGAGCTGTTTTTCTTAAAGGAAAATGCATTCTGCAAAAATTACATGTACTGAATTAGTTTTCTATGAACAAAAAACAGTGTGGTAATCATTTCGTGCTTTCACTATGAGCGTGCCAGTTGTATTCATGGCAATAACAGCCAAAAGACAATGGAGTGAACAAAACCACCTAACGGAGTATGTTTTACTATGAAAAGAAACAGGTAATTTTAGAAATTCCTGGAGCGTATATAGTATAATTTCAGTCAATTTGTATAAAAACAAAGACAATTACACGAATAGCTAGTAGAGGATCGAAAACAAAATAAAAACATTTATGTGACTTGTATTTCAAAGGAAAAGATTATTATCGAATTATGGATAGACTGATGACCCGTTATTTGATGAATATTGAATATTATTAACACTGTTCATAATAATAATTATCGAACAGATTTCAGGCTCACCACAAGACCAATCTGAATGTTTTTTAATAGTTAAATGGTATACCATACAATTTTATTTGGTTCAAATCTGCAATACTCACTTTTTACACCTGATTCAATTCATTTGCTTCTTGTGATGCACTGTTTGTAACCTTTGTGTAGTAATGGATATTACTGGAGTTTTTCCCCAACACCAAGCCGTTATTTTTAACATCTCAACACTTGTTTCGATCACCATGTGAACATCTTCAAGAGGAAGATTAAAACAAGTTTAATCTTCTTCTTGATCACTTGGTGATCGAAACACGTGTCGAGGTGTTAAAATAACGGTTTGGTGTTGGGAAAATCTCCAGTAATATCATTTGCTTTTTTTTTCAAAATTTTGCTGACACTTTTCTCTCGTTATAGAAAAATTTGAAAATTAAAGGACTTTTACTTAGAATTATACTGGAAGAGAATTAGAGTGGCAGATCAATGGAAGCAAAAGGGTAATTACCCCGTAGACTGGACAACAAAAAATAGTTAATATTTTGTACTTCTGAAAACTACAACTCTATTTGGAGTGAATGTTTCCGATTGTACTGAATTGACCTGGTTCTCGTCGAAAAGATTAATTTGATATAATCACTAATTATTCACCATAACTCTGGTAAAATTTTCAGCTGCATTTTTCTATTCTGCTTGATCCTGTCCATGATTTTATGAACATATTCGATATCAGTTCATTTTTGAAAAATTATTTATGGTGATTAAAATAACTGAAAACTTTCTTGCAAACTGTTTCGAATCTTAGGAATTTGTGTTAGCAACAAATTCCCTTCTGCATGGAATTTTTTGAAAATATCTACGATAATTTCGAATCCAGTATAGATGACTCTGACAAGTTCTGCTGCGGTTGCGTCCTAATATTAAGTCACTCCAGTTTCAATTGACTCCAGCTATTTGGAAATTATTTTGAAATCATCCTTCTCACGCCGTTTCAGATGCCAGATTAGCATATTGAAAAATTACATGGCATTTCCAAAACCTAATTGAATATATGGGGATGTAGCTCAGTGGTAGAGCGTTCGCTTTGCATGTGAAAGGCCCGGGGTTCGATCCCCCGCATCTCCAGTTTTTTTTTTTTAATCTTTGACATATCATGATGAATTCAATTACAATCCATCAATTATATGGTCTGAACGTGAACCAAATAATATTTCCATTTTTTCTGTAGAAAGGTGAATTATATTAAACAAAACAGGTTTGAAAGTTGGAAAAGTTGTATTGCAAAACTACCAAAACATACATCGATTATATTCAGACGAATGAGCTCTAGCAAGTTGTAGACAACTGACAAAAATAATATCGATTTACAACACATAAACCTGTTTGATTCGTTTTAAAACGATCGCATTTCCATCATCTCATTTTTATAACTAGAAGCGAGTTCATTCGAAGTATCGAAAAAAGTGTATATTGTCTCTATACTGAGGAGCAAACAAAAACAATGGCATTTGTTAGTAATGATTCAGGTAATAGACCAGTCAATATTATTTGACGTTTGCCAACGGAAATAAACGTGTTTCCTTCCGAAGTTTCTTTACAATTAATTTTTTAGGGTTAAAAAATGGAAACGAAATTACTCGTGATTTCCTATAACTTCCTAAGGAAACTATTCTGGCAGGTCAAATACCTAAACACCAGCAAGAAACATTGACTCTTCCATAAAAAATGCCTTTGAAAGAATAATATTATCATATTGTCAACTAACTAGAGTAAGGTGATGCGGATCAATTGCAGAAATGAGAAAAACGCTTGAGTTGGTCAGGAATTTTACATTCGACATAAAAATTTTGATACAATCTAGTGGCTAAGTTCTGAACTGAATGCCAGCTCATACTCATCCGCCAAGAACGGCAACACAACTGAAATTCTTCATGGAAAGTTGCAGTCACTTCTTTCCTCATCAGTTAGCTGCACGGTTAAAGATCGTAAAAGTTGATAACTTATTCTGAATAAGTGACCAATTTTAAAATTTTCTTTTCTCAACCAATGTTTCTCCCAGTGGATAATTTCAGCTTTGAGTCACTCAATGTTGAATCGGTGGATTCAAACATATGACACTATTGTCTTTGAACAGTCTCTAGATTTCATCAATGTATTGCATTCACATAGTATTTGATGAGCGTAATGCTTGGAGCTGTTGTCTGAGTTTGGTGGATTGCTCTTGTGAGGTTGCTACGGAAGGTGTCCCCGAATCTGCAGCATGTTACAAAGTTGTGCTTAGAACCAAATGTTCTTATCATCGACAGTCCTGGATCTTAGTTCAATTGCACCAACAGCCATAGAAAAATCAAATGTACTGGCTAAACAATTTGCGTAAAACTCAACAATCGATTTTCTGGGAAAGGCACCACCCACTATTGCCAAACTAGGATTCACAACGCCGGAAATTACTTTTCGACAACGTCTAGTCAAGGGAATTTTGAAACGGCTCAATATCAACAAGGCGTCTGGTCCTGGAGAAGTGCCGTCATCGTACTCAAAAAGTGCGCCAATGAACTCGCACCAGTTTTTATTTCTTGAGATGGGATGATTGCTCGCGTTCAAGTTATTTCCAAAAAGGCCAAGAAAAATATTCCAAACAACCATGGACCAATCGCTTTGCTATCAGTGATAGGAAAAATTCAACACTATGAGCGATCATCAATATGACTTTCGGAAACGAAGATCAACAGATTACCTTCTATCGTATGTCACTCATATTTGGAATAACGAAATTGAGAAACATGAAAAGTCCAGAGCTATTGCACTTTATATTTTTGAGGCCTTTGACCGTCTATGGGTTTGCTGGCCAAACTTCAATGCTATGGCTTGTCGAATCAGTTTTGTGTACGCCTCTCCAGTTTCCTGAAAGGACGCTCTCTGTAAGTGGCCATCAAAGGATATATATCGAATACTTTTACCATCGGAGCTGGTGTTCCCCAAGGATCCATATTGTCTCCAACCCTCTTTTTATTGTACAACAACGACTTGCATATATCAATGAGGATCTAGACCCGATTTCAAATTGGGGTGAAAGCCACCAGGTTCAATTGAATGCCAAGAAAATCCAGGCATCGGTTTTTTCCAAAAAGATTATTGTCTCCGAACCGGATATGATAATGTCAGAGCAGACAATTGATACCAATATGTCTTGGAACAATCATGTCGCTGGAATTGCAAACGCTGCTTCTCAAAAGTTTGGAACAGTGTTCCGAACTAGAAAACTGTTCACACCTCAGCAACTTTAGATGCTTTATAAAGCTCACATCAGACCTTTTTGGAGTATTGTTTTCATTTATGGAGATTCGTCCCTAAGCATACTCTGAAACTATTGGATTCCACTCAGAAAAAAACATCCGCCTGATTGGAGACTCGAACATCACTTGCATCCTTTATAGTCTGGAACATCGAAGAAAGGTTGAAGATGTGTCTCTTTTTTCTAGATACTTTCACAGGAGGTGTTCAAGTGACTTGGAACATTTGATTCCAAGAGCGGTACATATCAGAAATACGCGACGCACTGTGGCTGCTCATCGTTTTGAGGTTCAACTCCGTACACCTCAAACTTCACTTCTTAGGAACTCTTTCATTTGGAGAACAGCGGGTACGTGAAATAAACTTTCAGAGAACGTTTTTCCAACTGAATTCAGCGATTCAAATTCAACGTGAATCGCCACTCGAGCGTCTTAAGAATTTTCCTGTAGTGCTTGTGTTCTATCCCTAAAATATCGTTTTCGGGTATCTTCCTCTGGATGATCTTCTTTTCGGTAATACTGGAGCATACTTTATGCTATGATCATTTTGTGAACATATGGAAAAAGAACAAAACATATCTGCTAATCATATTGATTGATTGTGTTTGGATACATGAAATTGACAAAAAACAACTTGATTTGTATGGAAAAATGTTTGCCACATTTTTTTTTTGAGTGCAACACAACTCGTCTGGGCTTAGCCAAAAACTATTTTCAGAAATTGCGCTTTCACTCATGACCACAAGCTAATAAATCGTTTAATAGTTACATACAACTACTGTGACTTAGAATTATTCATCAAGAAATGATATTCTGCAGTTATTGACTGATCTATAACGTAAGAAAGAAAAGAAAATAGAAACGAATGCGCGGTCAGTCGTGCGTATAATCAATGCTTAGATTCCGTATTCACAGGCGAGGGCTCAGTTTTGATTGTAAAATGATACATTTTAATGTTCGTGGAACAATACCTGCAATAAAACATGGCCCAGTTATACACCGTGAATAGAATAACAGACATTAAACGAGAATGATAAACAAATACAAACATTCCGCAATTGCTGAGAAATGAGATCGGAAATAATGACCATTCGAAGAGTGTATAACGGATTAAGCTTTTTATGGTATGGAATTGATCTGCTCGACAATAGTACTGTGGTTGCTTCTCATTTACCAATATCGTTATAAGTGAAGGAGGTTTATTTAGATACAGTTGCTGTACAGATAATGGCAAATTGAGCAGTCTGCTTCAATTTCAATAATTTCTTCTGATATACGAGGTCTGTTCAAAAAATAAGGTGAATTTTCCTAAACTACACCCAACGATTTGATCTTTGCAAACTTCATTTCCAAAAAACAAATAACGATAGGTTTCGCTATCACAGTAGCTTTTTCGTAGTGAAAAACAATATCTTGATAACAGAGGCTTGAGACCGAATATGCCGCCACTCTTGAACTATCCAAGTGGAGCCGTTATTTCAAGGGTTAAAGGCAAGGTTTCTTGGTGCAGCAGTTGTACTGCCATTCTTGGTTTTCAAGGTCACTACACCAACCATGCTTTTCTCTCCTGGATGGATTCTAGTGATTCTTACAATGGATCAAACCAGTGGTGGAAAGTTGTCTTCATGGATCAGAACTAAATCTCCAACTTGAATCCTGCTAGTCGATTCAGAACGTTTATGCCAGCTAATGAGGTTATTTAATGGTTCCTCATGCCAGCGAGTCCAAAACTACTGCTTTAATTTCTGCGCATTTTGCCAGACAGATACTCAGTTGAATCGAGTGTCAGTGAAGTTGACCTCTAGACAGCTTGTCAATGGACCACTAGTGAGGAAGTGACCAGCAGTTAAAGGCAAAAGGTCGTTGGAATTCGAAGATAAAGGCGATAAAGGACGAGAGTTCAATATCGCTTCAATCTCGATCATATAGGTTTCTAATTGCTCATATGTGAACAATCTATCTCCAACAGTGCGGAGTAAATGTTGCTTGAAAGATTTGAACGCAGCTTCCCAAAGTCTTCCAAAATGAGGAGCTTTGGGTGGTATGAAACGCAAATGATTCTTTCTTTAGCAAAATATTGATTTATAGCGATTTGGTAATCGGGTGACTTGAATAAAGCTTGCAACTCACAGTCACCGCTAACAAAGTTCGTGCCGTTAGCAGAAAAGAACTCAAGAGACTTTTCTCTTCTAGCAAGAAAGCGTTGAAGACTAGCCAAAAAAGCTTCCGTAGTAGGTTGGGAAACAAGCTCTAAATGGATAGCCTTGGGAACCTTGCAAATATGAACTGCAACGTAGACTTTGAGTTTGTTTCGATTACGGAATCGTTTCTCCCTAAACAGTGGGCCGCAGTAGTCGACTTCCGTTCTTGAAAAAGGTCGCGAAGACATAACGCTGCAATCAGGTAGCTGGCTTATGATCAGCTTGATGGGGTTTTGAACGAAAACAGGGCAGGCAATTTGAACGGGATAGTGTAGGGTTTTTCCTACAACTATTTAGTTTAGAAACATTTCGTTTCTTTATTGATTTTTATTTTGTATTAAACATTTTTTGTAGGAAATTAACTTTTTATAACTACATTATCGAGCAGTCGTCCAAATTATCCATCTGCTTGGGTTTTTTATGTTAACTCTTTTATTTTTTGTTATCGTTTTCGTATTTTCGTATCAAAAACGAAAGTTTATTGCCGAAAAACAGATGAATATTCAAAATGAAACCATTTGAGATATTTCGACTAGGTACTCATTGTTAACACTCTTATGAATTAAGATAAGAGCCCAAGTGGTTGACCTTTCTTGACTATATTTATGACTCGACCATTGTCAGTGAGACATTTCTCACTCGTACAAATTTTCAACTATATAAAGTAGTAACTCAGTAACTAGTTATTAACGCTAAAATAAAATCCCAGAGGAAGAATCGAATGAAAAGAATATAAAAAATATTTCGGATATTAATCTCTGTGCAGGATCTAAACTACCTATCATTAGAATCGTATCCACAATGAAGACATTTACAGTTAATCCTCGAGTGTGGCAAGACGATATTCATGCGGTGGCGACTCTATGTTGATAGGATAATAAATAAGAATTTGTCAATTATGAAAATAAATATTTGTGACGAACACACCTTCCCCGAGATATATTTTAACGTCCGTAAAGAAATTTGTAATCAACTTTATAACAAGATATTAAGGTGGCATTCATCTTGTTCTGCTTTATTGCTGGAAAATTTATGGCTATTGCTTAATAATTTATTTTACCGTTGACAATCGATAAATACTGAAATACCAGGAGGAAATGAAACATACGAGTTTTGGGTGGGCATTTGGACGAAATGAAAAGGAATTAAGGTTAGAATGGAAGCAGTGTACCATCTGTACCATCCATGTTGGACATAAGCAAAATTAGAAATTCTCTCTGAGACATCAACATGAATATCAATTTTGAAAAAGAATTAACTTTGAAGATGAATGAACTTTCATTCACATAATATTTATGCCATTCAGAACTTTATTAAAACAACGGTAAAAATAAAATAAAACAACAATAAAAATTAATTGGCGCTCCGGGGCGACTTCATTGATTCTAGTGGCGCATTTGCTTTTTCATCTGCAGGAAAACCCGGAAAAACCTGCAGCACCACATCATCTCAAGATCTTTATCTGCCAATATATTCTCTTTCATAAAACAAAATGTAGGGTGTATCCAGAGGCTACAATAAATTCAAAACATGGCCAGAACACTTCGTGACACGACCATTGTCAAACTTAAACCAGTCCGTTTCGTCTTTGACCAAGGCGTAATAATGACCAAATTCACCGTCAGAACCACAGTGAACAATGACTGCATGAAGGTTATAATAGTAGCCTGCTAGATTGAAGTGTTCATCTATATCGAACCTTCTTAAGAGATTGGTGCTTCCGTCAGAGGTTGAGTCATGTTTGAAGATCATCAGTGTTATTATTAGATTCACTGCCTCAGCTATACTTGTTCCCTCATAACAGTCAGTTAGTTTGGCGCATGTTTGGCAATACAATCGAGCATCACCTGTTGAAAATCCCATTTTCAGATGATTTAACAATAAGTTTTGCACGATATGATTGCAAATTAAATTGAGCAGTTGGAATGGACCGAGCAATGGACAGCAATGGACAGCAATGATAGCAATGGACCGAGGGAATCTTGTTGACCCACCCTGTAAATGCCTTAGATAATAGATAAAAGCTGTACATAAGCTGTAGGTATTAATATAAAAGTTGTAGATGTTTTAGGTTAATTGATAGAATGAGTACCTAAGTAGAAAGTCCCAATTGTCATTATTGATTATGCAGGGTATATAAATATCACAATGAAATTTTGGTACTTAATTCACTACGAAAAGCTACCGTGTTAGCAAAACAGTTCAATTATTTTCATCATGAAAGAGAAAAAACTTTACAAAGTACCCTCGGTTTGTTTTGTCTACTGAAGCGGTAACCTAAAAATGCTTAAAATCAGATGAACACAATATTTATTTGTATAGAAATTAAATCTAATTGCTGGAAAAGAACGGTAGAGCATGTTTCCTGTCATTTATTTTGAAATGTGTGGTTTAGATAATGAAGTGTTTTACAGATGTGGGTTTTCAAGCGTGAAAATACAAACAGTGATTTGAAATTTCTCTGTGTTATCCCTAATTTCTCATGACTACAAGAATATTGCCTGGTGCAAGGCGGAAACAATTTAGAATGAGAGTTCTGGTTTCAAAATCAGTTGTTGAAGTTAACGATAAATTATTTTCCTTGCTTGTTGAAACCGTTGTATTTCAGTATGAGGAAATATAACCGAAGGACTTGACTTTCGTTATTTGGTTATGATTTCAATTTTGCTGTTTTCATTTGCCTTACCATGGCTTAACCTTACTTCATTTATATTACAATTGACAGGGCCAGGGAAAAATGTTTATTTCAATTATTTGTCGGATTTGGGTTAATGGTGTCATTGAACCTACTTCAGACTGAACCTTAGATCTTATATTCGTTTCGAGGCAATAACCGTTTAGATCATCTGAATAATGATGATTGGAGTTTTCATGTCCAGGGG
>WOGO01000233.1:8424-26918 GCA_015342085.1 Leptinotarsa defecta
CCCATACGAACGATAACTCTCAGAAGTTGAGAAACTTGTGCGAGCTAAGGACTAACGAGGTCTTACCTTTTAACGTGTGATTCCTAACTTCTAAACTCCTATGCTCTAGGAGTTTGAATAGTTTTGAAACAAATTGAGTTCGAAGTAAAAAAAAATCATTTTCGAAAAAAAAAATTGCCTTTTCTATTTGAGTTATTTTGAAGAAAGGGCAAAATTACAAAAATATTCTTCTCACTTCAAGCTAATTTTTTTCAAAATTAAGCACTGTATACCGTTCAAACTTGTAGAGCAATTTTCCGTTTTTTTGTCACCAACGGACCAGACAGAAAACATGAAGTTCTTCTTACACGACTTCGGCTAGGCCACACTTGAAGAACTCACGGTTACCTGATATTGGGGGAAGAACAACTTAAGTGTGTATGTGACTCAATTATGAAACATATATTAACGGAGTGCGTACTCTACTATGTAAGGAGGATGAAACATGGTATTCCAGAAGCAATTATAGATATCTTAGGAAATAACTATGATTGTGAAGAGTTATTCAGTTTCCTCAAATACATCAATATGTTACACAACATATAAATACCTGAAATCCTATAGTAATAATTTATTACTGTACCTTCGCTAATAGCCCTCTGTGGTTGACGCAATTTTCTACAATTAAAAAAAGTAAAGTAAAGGTTTTCTCAAGCACTTCAAAATAATTCTTTAAATTTCCCTCAAAATCTGTATTGCCTCACGTTGAAATTTTCGATTCTGATGTTGGATCAATAAGAACAAACATTAAACAAGATATACTCGGATTGTATTGGGTCTGCAGACACCACAAACTGACCACTCATTTGTTTTCAGTGTGAAACATCTGCAGCCGCACAAAAAAATCAATTGCTGTAGTGGCATCACATGAAGTGGCGACGGGTCGCCATGCGCAAGCGACTGTGCGATTCTCTTTCCACCCGTTTTGGCACTACGCTATATCTCTAGTCACACTGAGCTCGGATTCCTGTAATGCATACATTTGTGATTACTACACTATACATACCTGTGTTTTACTAAATAAATAATTAAAAATAAAATATGTCTGACAGGGTTAATTCACAAAGTGAAAGTGAGCAGCCTCCTGCAAAGATAGCAAAGTCACACTACGACACACTATCAAGTCATCGGTAATTTCAATTATTCTGCTACGCCCTGGTTTTCAATAAATGAAAACCAAACAAAATCAATTAAATAATGTGAATGTAATTAAATTCCGGAAATTACCTGATGTCAGCTCCAAATTTAACTTCCTTCCTTCCTTCCTTTTCACTTATACCAGTTTTGATTTTTATGGCACTATGATAAATGTTTCATGAAAATACTTTTTCAGCAATAGAGGGTCGCATCATCAAATGATAGCAACTCGTATCAATCAATAATGTCATTGAAGGATCAAGTATTTCTATATAGGGTAGTCTGTAGTTCATTTCAGTGGTTATGTTTCATAGATGGTAATGCCTTAACATTTGAAAATTTTTGGGAGATTCGATGAAATCTCCAGAGAAGATTTTAGTTTCATCTTTTACGCCTGAATGAAGGTTAGGTTAGGTTAGGTTAGGTTAGGTTAGTCGTGTTCAAATCCTAAGTCATTGTTGTAGGAGATATTGGCAGTCTCTAAAAGTTTAGGTAGCTCTCCGTAAATTCGAAAACTATTCTGGGAAGTAAAATTTAGAGGACTAGATGGTTTGAAATCATTACGGGGGTAACTTAGCTACATTAGCTCGGTTCAATTTGTAGGTGTCTTCACTGTAGGTTCATAAACAGTGGAAGATGAATCACAAAGACTCTATCTATTTGTTGGAAAATTTAGGGGTGGAATGTCGAGTTTCGAATGGAAGGCTTTGAAGAAGAGGGTGATTAAAACTTGAGACTTTCTAAAAAAACCTTGACTGGGATACAACGAGGGCAATAGAAAACTCGACCAAATCAATGAATTCGACGAAAGAGGAGTACATTGAATATTCAAAGGTTTTATGATACGGAAAATGTCTTTGACGTGTCTGGCTGCACTATAATACATAAGTCGTCCCAAGTGGCTTCTGATGAAGATTGCCAGAGACCCGGATCTCCTCCACTCCTAGGTGGAGGAGTCTAAGTCTGAATTTCCTTGACCTTTTCTAGATATAGAATTTCTATCAGAATTTTGACAGTTCAAATCCAATATTAATTATGTATTATTTCTATTAATTCGATCATTTCATAGTTAGGGATGCAAACCCCTATTAAAACTCTCAAGTAAACTGTTTTCCTTATTTTATTGGTATGTTTGAAGTGTCTCATATCCCACTGTAACAAAGTTGGTAAAGTATTTCTGGAAATTTCTGTAGATGGCGTCTGAATAAGAGATTTTAATTTGGTGACCCTTTTCAACACCTATAATTGAATTTCTATAAAAACCAAGAAACGACCTGAGCCCTTGCCTCCACAAATCAAGAGCTAGTCATTCCAGCCGAGGAGAAAAATATTGCACTGGGAGAAACTCCCAGTGCAATATTTTTCTGGTATGTTTTATATGCGTTGATTTTTGATATATTGGTTTTGTTGAACATTGATTGCATATTGTCTTGCGTACAATTTTTGATATTTCAACAGGTGTGCTGAATTTGTTACTTCTTATTCGAACTTAAACTTCGTTCATAATACATATTTATGGTGTTACATTGAACAGAGGGAGAAATTGAACCATTATACTTTCCTGAGGAAGTAATTCATTATGAATTGCGTATTCGTACGGTTGAAGAAGCTAGGAAAACCTTAACTTCTAAACGTGTCATATTGGCTAGATTATTATCACAGAAAAACGTTTTATCTCTGTTGATAAATTGATGAAACTTTTTGTGATATGGAATCATCAGTACTCAGTTTCAGAGGTCCTGTACCAGGTATAATATTATTGAATCGAGATTAACCTGTTTATCAAGAAGAGTTGAATGTTTTCAAATTCCTGAATAACCTCATACTGATAAGGTTTCTTATACTAAATTCAAGAAAAATGCACATGTATCTTGTATGGAGTAAGATGCAAGGTTAGCAATGAATGTGATTCCAGATGTTCAAAATTTTCTGCCTAGTACTTCCTCTGGAGTTGGGAAACCGGTTCCTGAATCTAAACTAGATGATGATTCATCTAGTTTAGATTCATTCTTAGAATGGGTACAGGAACTTTTACATTCCTGCAATATTTCGGAAAGCGAACAATTGACTGTATAGACTTTTTTATAGGTCAATCAAATATGGAGTGCATAATTGGCGTGAATTAGTTTCTTAAATGGAAAGTGCATTTTTACCTTCCAGTTATGACGAAAAGTTACTTGGGAAAATTGAAAGTGAAACTCAGAGTCGTGATGAACCTATCGACATTTATGTTGCTATAATGTAAAGCCTTTTTATTAGGTTGAAAAGACGACCAGTTATTCATGATGAATTTCTGAAAATGATCGGAAGAAATGTTTTACCCGAAATACATCGATCCATTGATTTTACATGACATTAATAGCATTCACAGCCCAAATCAGTAAATTGTCTTGAATCTGATCTCACTTATGTGGAATCATCTTTCGAGAGTGGAAATAAAAATAATTGAAATGATAAAAACAATTTAAATTTTCAAGAACATTTAATACATCTCCAAGTTCAAATAATAAGTCATGTCAGGCCCAAGCAAGTACGTCTTCGACATATTTTTTTGTTAAATCTTATAGATGTGGAAAAGTTGGTCATAGGATCCGGGAGTGTAAAGGACGTAGAAAGGTATTTTGTCATAATTGTGGAAAACCTGATTTTTATAAAAGTAACTGTTCTCCGTGAATCTAAAATACGAGTAACGAAGACTCATAATTTGTTACTATTCAATAACTTCATGAATTTTATGCAGATGATTTGAATTTTTACGACTATGTGCATCCCTTGGGACTTGATGTCGCAGAGACTGCAAAACGCTTGCGTCTAATTTGGATCGTTCAACCGCAAGATTTCTAAAAAATACATTGTGTTTCAACACATGAATGCAGTGTAGAGTATTGCTAAGAAGTAATCCAGTACGATATAGATAGATATACTTTGGCCGATCTGGTTGTCAAGTTTCATTGAATCCTTCAATAAACATATTGTTAGGACATTTAACAATAGCCTACCTGTCGTAATGGATTTTTCTTCAGAATGTCACATGAATTCAAAGTAGTGTTATCGCTGAAACTGCTTCTTTATGCATTTGTTTATCCTAGATTGGAATATGATTCGGACTTCGCTAGTCCAAATTATCAGATTCATGTCTCTAGAGGCATTGCAGTCAATCCATTTGCCAGAGTTTCGAAATAGTGAAGGGCCGGTAGCCAAGCGGTTCGACGTGGGTGCTTTGTTCACTCACTCGAATTGACTGCCGTGTTGGTCGGTGGTTCAAGCCCCAGTCTGAACGATCGGTTTTCACTCGCTGTCGTCCAACCCGTGTTAGGAATCACACGTTAAAAGGTAAGACCTCGTTAATGCTTAGCTCGCACAAGTTTAGACTTCTGAGGGTTGTCGTTCGTAGGGGTGTGACTGCTGGATAACGGAAAAACAGATTTCTTCAAACAGATAAATTGATGGATGTAGCCGCTACTACGGGGTAGGAGATCATAATGATGAAAAGGGAATTGAAACTTTCTATGTTTTTCACATTAGTAACCAACGTATAATGTATGGAAATGTCCTTATAGGACATTTGTAACGTTAGTTACAAAAAAAAGTGGTGAAAACATAGAAAGTTTCAATTCTCGTTTCTTCACAAATGTTTCCAATCCTTTTTTCTATGAATCACAATCAAGAATTTGTCATCAAAAATACTAATATGTTTTTCTACGCGTCCTATTGGATATTAATTATAAGATAAATTAAGCGAAACTAGCAATAAAAATTTATTACACAATCATCCTTTCATGTAAATACACAGTTTAGCCAAACATCAACTATAGGGAATTTCTATCAGATCGTTAGACTATAATGATCTACTGATGTCGTTTTCAACAAACTTAATACTCAACAGAATGTACCGATTTATGTCAATGTTGCGTAAAAAAAATTCAACTGGATGTTTAAATCTGTTTAAAATCTGTTTTTTCGTTAATCAGCTGTCGCCCCCATACGAACGACAACTGTCAGAAGTTGAGAAACTTGTGCGAGCTAAGGACTAACGAGGTCTTACCTGTCAACGTGTGATCCCTAACACGTGTTCAATTGAAAATGATATGGACGCAGATGTTTTCGTGATTGAAACAACAATGAAACAATTCAATAAAATGATACCGAGTATTATTTTTGGTAAAGATGGTTATTTGTTATTGTAAAAGATGGCAAGAACTCCGATCGATAAAATTGTTTACTTTTCAAAACCCGATGTTAACAAAAAACCCAATAAATTGATGGATGTAGCCGTTACTACGTGGTAGGAAATCATTATGAAGAAAAGAGAATTGAAACTCTCTATGTTTGTTACCACTTTTATTTGTAACTAATGTAACGTCCTATAAGGACAGTTTCAAACTCATACATTAAACTTATACATAGTTTGACTTATACATAGTTCAATGTATATGTTTGAAAATGTCTTTATAGGACGAAACTGCAGGAAGGTTAGTTACAAATAAAAGTGGTAAAAACTAGAAAGTTCATTCGCACAAATGGATAAGAAAATGCATCAATAATTTTCAAAAAAACATTAGTACTTTCATTACCTCAGGAACGTCACCTGTTTCGTTCACCAAGTGATGAAACTTCATATTTTTAGGAATTAAATAACCATAGGAAGCTCCATTTTGGAAATTCATGAAAGAACTTCTTCAGAGTTTTGATTCATCCATAATCAGGCGAAAGTTTTTTGTCAAATAATCATTCAATAATGAAATAAGTTCATTTCAGAAATATATCTTCATGACAGAACAGACAATTCGAATGACTATTTGTCGAAAATAGGGACGGATATCTCCGACGAAATCCTAATATGGAAAGTAAAATATGTCATTTCACTCAAAGAACCCAACTTTGGTATGCCACGTTTCTACTAGATACTTTGAAGAATATTGAAGAATACTTCAGAAAAATATAATGAACTGATATTTAAAACTTCTATTTGAAATATTCTTCAAAAATTCCACTACGTCATCTCAAACTTTCTATAGAAGTTCGATACCATGTACCATTTGACACCGAAGTGAATTGTGGATACAACCCCTTCGGTTGAAGTCAACGTGAAAAAATTCACGTTACTGACGTATTATTAATGTTTTCGAATTTGTATTCAATTCCATTTACCATACTGTGAAAATTGGGATAACCAAGTTTCTTCCCACGAGTAAAAATCATCAGAATTGTTTACAATAATTTGAAAGTAAACCAAACTGATCTGTGTGCTGATGATTCATTAAAAATTATCCGAGATTGAAACAGTTAATAAACATGAAAAACCTATGTTGAATAAAAAACATCTCTCACTTATTTTCGGTTGTGTCGACAATAGTCGATAGGTATCCGTTGTTTTCATTTGGAACCTTAAATGGAGTGGAATGGATGTGGGAAAGTACAGTGTTGTTGACTCCAAAGTGAATTCCGTATTCATGGTGATGTTTGTAGAAAAAGTTGTGTAGAGATTGAATATTTGCTCATTAGAGCGGCCTTTAATTGCATCAAGATTCGATGAAAAGGAAATATGTCCAAAAAACACTCAATTGTGAAAAATCTCACAATAAAGTGTTTTGTGAATACGTTAGTTATCGATTTTCATCAAGTATCGGCCAAGTCCATCATATATTTTAAAATTCTTGAGTTTACTAATATATGAAAGCCACAATGAAATGTTTTCAAGTATATGTCAAATACATATTTTTCATAAATATTTTAGTACCCAACAATCATCACAGGGGTTACAAAATATTATTATTGATGTTTCTTATTTGCCAGGTGTTCCGTGATGGCAATTTTTTTTTGTACTTGTATCTATGTGAGTCTATGAACAATGGAAATGTTAGAGAAATAACCATCATTTCGAGGAAAATGAGAGGAGATGGAAATGAGTGCAGAAGTTCCATATGGAACACTTATTATAAAAAGATCAATTAATGTCTAGCAATATTTGTTGATCATTTCATATACATGAAAAGGAAAAACACTTAGAAACGGCTTTTGATTTGCAATCATTCTGCAAAAGTTCCAAGAAAATAAAATTGGGAATCTCAATATAGCTGCAGAAAAAAATCACAATGACATTCACATATACCATGAAAAAGAACCATTATATATTCATGACGTTTCATCCTTTTCGATACTCCTGGTATAATCGCACATCCATACTAACTCCTGAAACATATTAAAGCACGAACCGTAATTTCCCATATTTCATCGGAAAATTTTATTAGACTGGAAACGACGATTTGAATTTCCTCGCACGTGCAAATGATACGAAATCTCACATAAATTTCAAATATTCATGAAAAACAAATAGGAGGTCGTACGGCAATCTCATTTTTATACGGCCTTATCATGCAAGATGGCCTAATACATTACGAAAGGAACTTCAAATTCCAGCGGGTCGGGTTGAATATAAGGATCGAAAAAGCTGTTATTTTCATAAAATGCGGAAAAGCGATTAGTTACAAGAAAATACTTCAGTTACAGGAAGGTATTCATCAGTCAGTTCGGGAATTTCGATAAATTAATGGTTGTAGCCGTTACTACATCATGAAAGACGAGAAATGAAAGTTCCTATGTTTTCTTACCACTTGTATTTATAACTAACGTTACCGCAGTTTTATCATATTAGGACATTTTCAAACGAATACAAGTTCATTTACTGAACTAACATTCTCTGTTATCAATTTTCAGTATACGAAGCAGTCCATTTTCCAAAGTTGATGATGAAAACTGCAGAATAAAGAATACTCTTGATCATTCCTGACCGTCCCGAAGCGGAACAAACAATACTAATAACCTGTCTTCAAGTAAAGAAGCATAGAAAAAATCGAAAATCGTGGGAAATATGAAGCTAGTTGGATCAGAGAAACAGTTGAGAACTGTCCCAGAAAATTTCATCCCCAATTTGTTTTGAGTCTTTTTCATCGAGAAGATATCAAGACACAAAAAACATTTCTGTACTAAATGGCATTTACGAAATTTCAATCATTTACTAGGACAGAAAAAATCATTCTATATAATCAGCCTTTATAGCGACGTCTCCACTGATATATCACACATCATCATAAGTTCCCAAATTTTGAAATGTCATCTGAATAAGCTAAAAATAGACAACTAGATCTTTATTCAACCGATTTTATCTATCTCTAATGGTTCCCGATTCTATACTGGCCCTCCTCTTCATTGACAGTGGACACATTTCAAATATAAGTTGCGTCTTTGTTCACGAGCAACGATTGCATAATTCATTGCTCAGTCTGTATGGTGGAGACCAACTACTGGTGGTTATTTTCAGGTTGTTATTATGTCTCGAAAAGATTTATAACAAACATATTCTGATTGGAAGGGTAATATTTTTAGGAGTGCGAAAAAATGAGGGAATCGTCCAAAGAAAGGAAGGAAGTAATTAATTTTGAAATAATTAACTCTATGCAGGGTATTCCATATTCGATGGTCTATTAGACGTATCTAGAGAACAAAAAAAGGAGAGAGTTTCAAATTTTGGGTACCGGTGTAGATGGCTGAGATCTATCGTTTGAAAATATTTTCATCGCCGCGTTGTTGCCACATCTACATGTAACAGACACCAACTTGGAAATTTAAAATGGAACATCCTATATATTATATCATTTTTGAATTCTGCATCGAAATCCAAGTTACTTCTGTGAATCATGTTCTAAACCTATCTCTCACCGTTTTTGAAATAATAATCATTTTGTAATTTTTTTTGGCAATAACATGGTATTTTTAATATTTAATATCGCATGAATTAAATGATACATCGAACTCAAATTCTGGCAACATTGAGATGCCAGAATTTGAGTGGTCATCAATCAGAACTGAACTCGAAACTTGTTTCATACAGAGTATCTGAAAAATACGACTAAATTTGTATCTTTGGAAAACGACCATAACCATTTATTTTTACCCTGTATATTATTCAATTTTCGAATTCAGCCAACCAATGTGAATAACTATGATCATGTTCTATACCTATCTTTGACAGTTTATGAAATATGAACTATTTCTAAAAAAAATGCTCCTATGCAAGCATAAAATTTCCAATAAAAAGTGCATAATACACAAGGAATACTTTTGAATATCATAAAATCAGTCTGATAAATTCAATACATATTTTCTATTTCCAATAATCTACTCGAATATCAAAAGAGTTTCAATTTGAACATTAATTTTCAATTTCGCAACTGAATTTCGACAAAGATTATGATCTAAGTATATCATGATCTGAGTCTGATTTGAAAAACAAAATAATGAATGTAACAATAACTTTTTTAAATAGTTCGACTGTCATATTGAATGGTGAAAATGGATAATAATAATTATTCGAACTCATAAAATCCTGATTTTTTTTTATATTCATTCAATTCACGACTGATAACATGATAACATCATCAATCCATCAATGTTTACAAGCTATTGGTCAGCATTTCAAGCACCTGAGCTAGTAAATTTTTGTCATGTCAGTATTAAATGCCAAATGAATGCGAAGCTATTTCATCAATATTATCTCTAATTTTTTAATGCAGAATTGATTTTGTTATCAATTCTGTTCACAATGAAATTTCATTCATGTATTCCATTAAACCTTCATTTCTCATACCTCATGAACGGTCAGAGATAGGTATACGACATGATCAAAGTTATTCACATAGGTTGGCTGAATTCGAAAATTGAATAATATACAGGGTGAAAATAAATGGTTATGGTCGTTTTTCAAAGATACAAATTGAGTCGTATTTTTCAGATACTCTGTATGAAACAAGATTCAAGTTCAGTTCTGATTTAATGACCACCATACCTCATCTCAATGTTGCCAGAATTTGAGTTCGATGTATCAGTTAATTCTTGCGATATTAAATATTAAAAATACTATGTTTTTCCAAAAAAAAAAACAAAATGATTATTATTTTAAAAACGGTGAGAGATAGGTATAGAACATGGTTCACAGAAGTAACTTAGATTTCGATGCAGAGTTCAAAAATTATATAATATATAGGGTGTTCTATTTGAAATTTCCAAGTTGATGTCTATTACATGTAGATGTGGCTAGAGAGCGGCAATGAAAATATTTTAAAACGATAGATCCCAGACATCTACATCGGTAACCGAAATTTGAAACTCTCATCTCTTTTTGTTCTCTAGCTACATCTAATAGACCATTGAATATGGAATACCCTGTATATGGATGTGTAGATCATGTGAAGAAGTAACTTTCAGCCACAAACTGGAAGAAAAAGCCCTCCTGAAACAGCTACTTCCATAGAAACATTGAGTTACACAAAGAAAAATTCTTTCGAAACAAATACTTTTATATGAACACTGAATTATACAGTAGACACTATTCTCCACTTGTATTCGAAACATTCATTATGAAATAAAATCAGATATCATTCAGAGGAGTTCTACATTGAATACATGGTAAAAAAATTGCACTTAATCTCGTTGAGATTATCGCCAAAAAATCATTTGCACTATCGTGAATTTCACTTCAATATTTTTTCTTTTTGAAGATATCAGCATTTTCAGATTTAAACTATCATCTTCACTTTTTATCAAACATTTTCTAGAAAATATTTCTATGCTTTTCTGTAGTCACCATTTTTAGAAAGTACCCTCCAGATCTGATATTAGGAAAATAATAATCTCTAAAGAAATGAATGATACCTGAAATATAAACTTTTCATATTGGAAATGATATATAGCTCTTGAATAATATACGAATAATATACAGCTTCTCATTCGAAAAATATTTCATAATATTTCTTCCTTGTCAAGTTTTCTTTCGTTATGCGAAGCTCATCCTGAATTCGCCCTATTTTTATATTGAAAGGTTTCAATTTTTATATTCAATATAAAAAACTGGAGAAAAGAAAGAAACTCCTTCATCAACTAAACTGATAATATTTGAACAATATAAATACTCATTTGAGTATTCCTTTATTGGATATAATATGAAAAACCAAACATAACTCTTAACAATTGAATCACAGTTTTGGAACCCATTTCACAATTCTCAAGTGAGGCTGACGAAAGGCAAAGACATTGCTGATATGAATAACTCAAATCATATTTCCCGTCTCACTAAACAGAAAAAAGGATCATGTTGATTTGACTTTATTTTAAATTGTATTTTGTATGAAGACCGCAAAATCAAAATATTCACATGAGCAAAAGTGTGACATGTAAACAAATCTCAATGATCACCGTACATTCAGCCTCTATGAATACATGAAACCGCAATTCAGAATAAATCGCAAATTCCCACACAATTTTCATATTTCGCACCCTGTCGCCTCCGCCAAACAATTGAAAAATGTCCCCGCCGTGAATTATACATTCTTTTGTCCTTTCAGGCGGTTGATCATTGCTTCCCGTCACTTGGGACACTAGGACCCTAATCGTCGCCACCTGGGGAATCCCAGACACTAACCCTTCATTCGAAGGCTCTACCAACCCCCACGCCGCAACTTGAAAAAACCCCGCTCACGTGTATCCTTTTCTATCAGGAGATACCGGATAATTTATCTTTTGTTCCGCCAGGCGTATAGACTGAATGAGTTCTTTTGTTATTGGCACGTTTTTGTTTCTTGGATAGCGTGCTCGAAAATAGGCAGGATGATTACCGTTTTTAATTTGCTGCGATTAAAAAATGTTGATGGGTCCAATGTATTGTTGGGATATTGAGTGGAAACAGAGAAGTAGTTCGTTTTTTTCCTAATTTTGCTCCTTCCTTCGGGAAATTGGCAATATTCTGGATGTTGAAAGTGGGAAGACAAGATGATTCATCGAATAATGATGAAGGGTTTAGAAAGTATTTACCATCGGTTATATACTTCAACAAAAATGTATCAATTATGGGTTTAGGAAGATATATTCTTACGAAAAATACTATCAAAATGATCAGGAAAATCCACAAATCATTCTATAATGTTATTCCTTGATTTTATGAGATACTCAAAATGAACCCACTTCCAAAGATTTTCCATTCGGTTTTGATTTTTTTTTAAATTTGATCAGATATTTTTCTGCATACATTACCTTTTCATTTCTTCACATATCATAAAGTTAGGTCGGACATTATACGTCATGAAAAACACGAAAAATATATATTCAAATATACTTATAAATATTCAGATTTTATGACTTTGGCACATGTTGATCGATACATTTATGAAAAGATTATATGCAATACATTGAGGTTATTCACAGCAGAATTGAACTGAAGTTTTATCACAGAAGTCATTATCCGCTTATTATCACTGAATTCTCATAAATTATTCCGCTCACATTAAATGTGACATCAAAGTGTCAAAATATCACTCAAGATATCACTTCAGTATTTTGCATTCCAAATCTGATGGATAGCATCCCTTCATTACAGTCGCAGAATTTAAGGAAGACAAATGATGTAATTACCTGTAGTCGGATTTCGGTCAGGAGGGTGAGAAAATCCATTTACCCATCGTTGACTGAGAGACGGATAGAAATATCGGATAACTGAGTTAGGGAAATATAATCTAGGAAATATAAATGCCTTTGAATAAGCATTTGTAATAAGTCGTTGCAGGGGAGAATCACCGATTCCTTTCAGCGGTACCACTTTTGTCATTCCTTGACAAGATGTTTGGTAATCATCCAATTCTTGTATATTCTGAGTGTGATCAGGATGTTTGTATTCGAAAATATATCAAGCAAAGTGTCACATATTTATATCATTTCGAATTTTTTTTAATTATGAGACCCCATAGTGAAAATCATGAATACACTGATCCGTTTCTTGATCGTAATAACAAACACAATTCATGGTAATGATTATATAATTTCCATAATTAATTTCATTCAAGACGAAAAAACGTTATAAATAAAATTTGTTCAGGTATACAAAAATCTTCATAATTTATTAATATCTCATTCTGCCAACCTCAATGTTTGGAATAATGATCACATATAATTTGCTGGTAAATATGGCAGTTGCATTAAGTATTTTATGCAGACTACGAATACGATTGCCCTCCTGACTCTCTAATTGAAATCAATATTTTAGGAGAAAATGAAGTCAAGCAGTGTCATAACGATGCGATAAGCGTGATGAAAGGAAATTTTTACCTAGTGAATTTTTCTGAAGATTGAAGTCGCCTTTCAGAAAAAATTGTAGCACTTATTTCTTCGGAAGCACACCTTTCCATTTAAATATTTAAATCCTTTGTTTAAAGGTGATTGACAATGTTTCATGACGAATTTCACTAGTTCGGATTTCCATTGTCTAATATATAAAATGATTTGAAATCTCCGAAACAACTAAAAAAGAAGAATTAAAAATAAATAGCTGAAAATAATTTTAAAAAATTTTTATTATTTTTATCTTCATTTTCATTTTGTATTTCTTTATTTTTTGTTCAATTGTTTTATTTCTACTTGTATTTTATTTCACTAATATTTCATTTCAGGTTTTTTTGCTTAATATAATTGGTATTTACAGCTATTTATTTTTAATTGTTTCAGGGATTTCAAATCATTTTATATACTAGACAATGAAAGTCCAAACTAGTGAAATTTATCAGTTGAATCCTTTTCTTAGATCTGGGATAGAGAGCTACCTGTATTGACCCTTGATATTCATATATTGAGTCTTCAGTGGATCTCATAGATTGCGCCTTCACAGGGAAAGATGTCACCTTAACTTACACAAACTTGTTCTTAGAGGAGATTTTTGAGTCCAATAATGCATTTGTGCACCACTAATGAAACTTTGAGGACATTTAAAAGGTAATACTATGCTGTCTGGTACTGGAGCACGAATGATTCATTTCTAGACTCCGATTTCCAGTAGTTGTTACGTTGCGGAAGCTGCAATGGAAGATAGATGACGAATCTTTTTTGGCTATAGATGTTGAAGCATAAATTCACAACGACCTGTCTTAAAGAGCATCATTCACTTCTGAATATTCGTGGATTGAGTATTATATCTGTCCGTTTTCGTAGTGGAAGATGTCATCATTCAGGCTTTTCCTTTGAGGACATTTGAAAGGTAAAACTTTGCTGTCTGGTACTGGAGCACGAGTTATTCATTTTCAGACTCTGATTTCTAGTAGTTGTCGTGGTGCAGAAGCTGCAATGGAAGATAGATGACGAATCTTTTTCGGCGATAGATGTTGAAGCATAGATTCACAACGAATTGTCTTAAAGAGCATCATTCACTTCTGATTGAGTATTATGTCTGACCGTCTTCGTAGTGGAAGATGTAATCGCCCTAACTCATTCAAGCTTTTCCTTCAAGGACATTTGAGTTGAACAATCCATTGGTAATTTAGTCTAGCATCACTGATGAGGCTTTGGAGATCGAAACCTCGCTATCTTGTCTTGGATCAGGAATGATTTGTGTTTTTGTCTCATTCTCAAGTAATGAAGGCCCACTCTTACAATATTTTTCACATAGTTACACTGATCTACAGAATGTTTATTTGCCATGATATCATGCAATATTCATTTCGCATAATATGAAATGAATATTCTCCAGATATAATTTTTACAGTGCATAGAGAACTTGTTGACGTGATAATTTCTTCAGCATGTTATTGAACTCAACCATGTTCTATGATTTTTGTGATATAGAAATGTGGTTATGAATTCTGAACTTTCAACTATGAAGTTTTGTTGTACTCGTAGTTGAGTAGTTGTGATTTGTGGAGTAATATACACTAGAATTCTCACAACTCAAACCAAAAAATGTTTTCCTATATGTGATGGAATCGACCGATATACAAAGTAATTTTTTCTGTATGATGAATGTGCAGATGTACCCAGAAACTCTATACTAAATTGCAAAAGACTATTGAAGTACCTGCAATAAACTATTCGATCAATTTTCCTAATCATATCTATTCTGGTAGTCACCATAGCAGTGACTATTCCACTGAGGCATCGATTTAACAATTTGATAGGTAAAGAGTCCAGTTTGCTATCAATAGTGTGAAAGTTAAAAAAATCATATTCATATTTGATTCACCCACTATGATTTACACAGTGCTTTTCTTTAATGTCAACCCCCCTTTTATTTTTTGAACGGGTCAACTCAGAAAATTAAAATTTGGGATAATGAAATTATTGCATGAATATTTCATTCTGAAGTGAAATTGACAGATGAAACTTTCAAGATAGCGACTGGGCGCCAACTGGAAAAAAAATTCAATAGAGAGAGTCTTCTTCTGACACATCTTTTTGAAGTTCGCGACAAATACTTCACAACCCTAGAATATAAAGTCGAAATCTTCAACTACTACAAAATGGCGGAACTTTTAATAATTGCCTGAATACATTGACATTTAACTACATAATATGAGGCTTTAAGCTTGGGGTCAGTTTGGAAGATGCTCGAAATGGTTGCCTTGAACTTCTTGACATATGAAGAGCCTATTCGATATTTCATGCCGAACATTTTCGAACACAATAACGTCAATATCTCTACAAATATTCATTATTCTCTGCCATATATCCAATATTGAAGCAGGTTCAGTTTCATACAACTTTTGTTTCAAGTAGCCCTATAAAAAAGTTCAAAGGTGTCAAATCTGACGAGCGGGCTGGCCATTCTGTAGGACCTCGACGGCCAAAGTAGTATCCAAATAGTTTCTTACTTGTCTGGAGTAATGTGGTGGTGCTCCATTCTGTTGGAATACAATATCCATATCGAATTCATTAGGATTCGCTTCGACGATTTCAGTAATGGGAGGGTCAACAGTAGTTTCCAGCATATTCAATTACAGTTCTCCTGTTGAATTTAGATCAATAAATAGAAGTCCTACGATATGGTTTCCCGATATTCCTACCCAAACGTAAATTTTTTCTAGATATTGGGTATGTGTTTCCCGAAAAACGTGAGTATTCAAATAGGGTAATTCCGTCTGTGAACATTGCCGTTTAAAAAAATGTACATTCGTCACTAAAACAAATATTGTGGAGACAGGTGGGATGCCTTGCAATGGTTTTCGTCATGATTTCGCAGAATACTGTTCCTCGATCAGGGTCATCTTCAGTTAATTGGTGTACCATTTCAATTTTGTATGGATGATACCTTTTTCTCTTCAAAAGTCTTCACACAGTAGAAGGAGGCACCTCACAAACATTCGCGACGGAATAAATAGACTGTTCAGAATTTGCTACCATCTCACCAATTATGTACACTACCGGTAGTTGTGATTTTTGGATACAAGTTTCCTCAAATATTTTTTACAGAAAACGTTTATTAAAAATCCTTTCGGTCTCGTGAAAGTTATGCGTCGCACCGTAAGTAAAAATCGCTTCAATTTTTCTTCCAATGGACGAGAATTGACCATTTTAGAGATTGTTGACGTGGTACCTTTCTACTAGTAAAACCGAAAACTAAATGAGAATATTTATAAGGAATATTTCTAGAAATATCGATATTAATGTGTTTGTGTTCAGGAAATTATTAAATGTTCCGCCATTTTGGAGTAGGTGGAGATATTGACTTCATATTCGAGGGTTGTGAAGTATTCGTCAGGAGCTTCAAAATGATGTGTCCCAAGATCCCCCTTTCGATTTAGTTTTTTTTCCCAGATGGCGCCCAGTCGCTATCTTGAAAATTTCATCTGTCAATTCCACTTCAAAATAAAGTATTCATGCATTAATTTCATTATCTCAAATTTAAATTTTTTGAGTTGACCAGTTCAAAAAATTCAAGGGGGGAGCAGAACATTAAAGAAATGAACTGTATGTGTTGGTCCCGAGTGTTGGTATAGTAGAAAAATACCTGTAGGGAGTCCACCGGTACCAGCAAAATTTTGAAAGTGGTCTATGATGAAAAAATGTTGAGGAACCTCTGCTTCAGATGATTTGATTCGAAGCCAGTCTTTAGGTATGCCCACTTACTGTACGTGAAATCCTAATATTATTATTGTATAGCCTGAATGTTTTTTCTATCATCCATCAAAATAGAGTCTAGGGCCTAGAGAAGTAATTATTCGAGTATCAGACCAAAAGAGTCGAATTTATGTGCAAACATTCTCTATGGAAGTTTTCAAGAAAGTTATCAAGTAGAGAAGTTATTGGTTTTCCTGCCAAATACACGCTAATGGTAGATCTTTGTGTTTTCCTTGGCCTTTTCCAACTAGACAGGCCATTAATTCTCTTATCCTGTACTACCTGCTGTCAGCAACGATCTAAAAACCGCTTTCAGGAAATTACCTCAAATTCCGTTTGTTCTCGTTTACAATTGCGTTATAACTACCAAGTCTTCTGAAATTCTTCTTTAATTCTAGCGCAGTGAAGGCAGCACGATCGATTGAAAATGGCATAATGGAGCTCAACTGTAGATAATTAAGAAACTTCAATCTATTGATAATATAATGAAAACACAGATGCTCCTGTGTTCGTGATTTTCATGGAAATGAAGACGTACTTTGTGCATGAGCAAAATATATGAAATAAAATAAACGTTTCTCGAAAAATGAAGGAAAGCAGTCAGATTGAATGTCGAGTTGAAAAATCAGGGTCGAGTTGAAAAATAGATTTAGCTGACACTCAACCCATTCGTCATGAAGTTATCTTCAAATAATGTGAATATAAATTAGATATTCTTTATCTCTTGTGATGAATAAAGTCGATTATTATTATTAGTGCAATAATGAGACCTATGTTAACGTATGGAGCCATTGCATGGGGACCGAAAGTTCTTCAAATCAAATCAAATCAATTTTATTTCTTTGCGACACAATAAAATTGTATAAAAACAATCAGGTAGATAAGATACAATGAAATATATAGGTACGTATGTACAGTACAGAGTCAGGTAATTTATTGAAAATTTTCACTCCGATTCTACTTGGAGCTTCATATGTAACATTAACCCTGGACAGTGGCAGTTGCAAATCATTGCTACGACGGGTGGTATGAGAGTGGAAGTCTCCATTGCATAAAAAAAGAATGCTTACTTTTAAAAACGAATACACAAATTTCAAACACATACAGACCCGCAGGATGAGAATGTTGTAATTTTTGAAAAGATTACGACATGAGTAGTCACTTTTGACACCAGCTATATATCTTTTTGAGAAATAAAAACTTTCTGCGAGTGAGAACAGCCTCCCCACAAACACGTTCCATACCTGAGCCGGCCTTCCACTTGTGCAAATTATAAATTTATCAGTTGTTGTGGATTCAATACGTGTTTAAGATTTCTAAACATATAGTAGATCCATGAGAGCTTAGAGCACAAAACTGACAGTGTTCTTTCCAGTCCAACCGGGAGTCAT